>MU719800.1:103477-117858 GCA_026770625.1 Nicotiana glauca
ATATATATATATATATATATATATATATATATATATATATATATATATATATAACGCCATCTAGTCATGGGTCTACGTGCATGTATAAATGCATGAAAACATATGAGATACGTTAATAATAAAATCTCTCGGTACGTCATAAGACCATTATGCCTCCGATTAATACCATGAAATAAAATTTATCAACTAACGTATTTTTTTAGATTCATGAATAGATGATAGAATAATATGACACATGGAGAATCAAGAACATATGCATCTCTAGTATTTCTACGAATACAGTCATTTATGAAAATTACGCATTTGCTCATTTTGTTTGTGTCGTATAGATCATGCTAAAAAAAAGAAGGGATAGACTTAACATACCTGGAGTAAGGAAAAATTCGTATGATATTCTTGAAAAATATTGCATCGTACTCCTTTAAAATCGCAAAATTATACTATTGTGCCAAGAAATCTTTCTTCACGCCTTAATGGCTAACATTTTGAATTTACAAGAATGCTAATGTCTCTGGTTGTAGGAACTTTGCAGGAAAATTCATTGCTTTTGTACCAAACCTCCTATCTAAGTGTAGTTTTCAAAACTTTAGAAAAAATGTAATGATCCATTTGTCTAAAGTATAGAATTTGTCATATGACTACTTAGTCATATGTAGCAAGATTATATGACTAGCTGCCACCTAGGATTTTTTTTTTAATATCCGTAGTTTCTGGGTATCGCTTTGCAAACCCAACTAGCTGTACCCACCGGGTCCCAATGTTTCAAAGCGGATGCACCACGGTTAGTTCCACGGACCCTAGAGATGCAGCCGGTTTGTAATGCTTCCAGTAGCCCTGCTGGGGCTTGAACTAGCGACCTAAAGGACTTTGTCCTCAAGCCTTTACCAGCCGAGCTACCCCTCAGGGTTTGCCACCTAGGATTATATGACTACTTTGTCATTTTATGTGGTTAGCTTGTGCTTCCACGTTCTTCCCTTGATACTTATCCAAAATTTTTAATTAATTTAATTAGGTAATATCCCACTATCCGGTAATTAATTAATTATTCGCATAATTAAGAATTGCTTTCAATTATTTAAAATTCTACTTTTGTTCAATACACTATATATATCCTTCTATCATGATCATATGGTACCTTTTATGGCACTAATCCATAAATACCGGGTATTATAGCTCAGACCGTATTTTATCCCAACTTGTCAAACTTCGAGGAATTTCATTTTCTCCAATTTGCTTACCCTTTCTCTTTCATGAATATTCTCATCACTTGTTTGGAATAGCATAATACTTAAAATCCCAAAATAATCTCATTCCCAAGCTTACATCGATTAACTTACGACGAAACATTAACGTAAAAAAAATATGGGATGTAACATCTCGTTTCCGAGTTTCGTCAATTTATTTATGGCGTACTTTTATATACAAAAATATGAGTGTAACATCATTCCCCCCTTTGAAATATTCGTCCTCGAATGTTGGCTGATGCACTTGTCATTCTCATAACCCACAACTCTTGTGAATACTTTAATACTCCTCTTGCCATTTAGACAACTGTTTTTTGAATGAACCCCAAAGGCCAGGGCATATCCCCCTTTAGGCCTCTTTCTCGTACCACGACTTGTAGTCAGAATCCTTCCAATCTCATAACTATTGATACCTTCTATCACATAGCATGTGCGACTCTAACCTTGTAAGTTTGCCTATGCAACTTTTCCTTCCTATTACCTCCAATTTTTATCCAATCTCTAGGACTCGCTTTATATACATAGCTTGATAAGTGTCCCTCTGGGCATCTATAGGTATACTGAAGTTTTTCATTTGGTACTTTTGTTAAACTTAGGAATATTGAAATATCTTGTTTCATAGACCGGTTATCTATCTGTATGACTTTACTGCGGCTAGATAAGTCATATTATACCGTAAATCTTACCTCGATTTAAGGCTTCCTCATTATTGTTATCTTAAGACTGATGGCCTTATCTTATCTCGTACCTTACAATTTTTACTCATCCATTATTGATTCACCTCAATGTTGATCTACATCCTTCCATTGATGACTTGCAACTTTTTATGTAATATTTTACCACTAGGGCTTATGTTGTATCTTGGAACATTTGAAGTGATTTTCCTGATCCACTTTAGGGGCGATACTGTACTTTAGTAATCATATTTTATACCATCCCAATGCGATTCACCTTACATGGGTATTTTAATTCCGTATAATTCATAAAATAATCTTCAAATCATTACTCAGTCGAAGGCCCAAACGTCATAATCACACCCTTATTCTACTATCATGGCAGCATTCCATCTTTTTTGAATCTTACTAGTCTCGGACTCCTTTGAGTTCATTCAGGCTATACTGAATTTTTCATAACATAGAGAAACCGATAGCTTTCTTGTTTTCATGGCCTTAATTTTGAGGACTTATCCATTTTCGTCACCTTCTCATTTGCCCTTTATTTTCCTTAATCATATCTTCTTAAAACTTTATCGCTTTACCCAACTTTAGCTTGCGACCTACACATATCTATTTATTATTCGCCACCTTCCTTCAATTTTCTTGTACCAAAGATTTCCTTGTGTTATTTTTGGAACATCAAGCGAGACGTCATATCGTCCTCTAACTCTCCTTTACTCTCTTAGATAGACATCTCGATACTTAGAAACCATAGGTTGGAAGATTTGCCACTAAAGATGTTGCTATCATTCCTGGATACTGAATCCTAGAGCTTCTAACCTTTTGTTTGAAGTATAGACAATTCACAACCTTCTACATTTGAGTGTCTCGTACATTGTTCACTTTTACCTTGCTCACCTTAAAATCTTGCATCACATCTTCTATCTCTTTCGTGACCTTCCTTTCACATAGGTATAAATCCACAACTCGAAGCTCTATTATAATACTTGCACCTCTGGTGCATATACAATCAGGTGGGTGCTTTGTACTAATTTTTTTATGAGGTTGGTACTAATCTGATTACTTTATCGTAAAGCCGTTAAAGAACATAGTTGTTGTACTATCTCTCTTGTATCTCTGATATTAATGGTCCTTCCATGTTCTCAATCATGATTTCTATAATTTTCTGGGTCCAATAATCAGGTTCATGATTTACTTGGCCAACGTAACTCTTTAGTTTCCTCTTCTCTCTGATCAACCTTTATGTAGGCTTAAGCTATCTTTCGATATGTGGCTCATGGTATTAGTTATTACTTGAGCCTTTGATGGATGCTATGGAATATCTGTGATACCATCATCTAACAAATCTTGGTTTATGGTTTGGACTCAACTTTTTCCTTTTAACTTATAACGAAGTCTTTTACGACTGTATGATTGACAACATATATGCTACATGGATACTACTCTGAAATCTTAAGTGCGTTCATAACGTAACTAATTCTGTATCATTAATCCATAATTCCTTCCATTCCTTCTCCGCTCTTTTTTAAATGTAAGCTATTACTTTCTCTAGTTTTTCTGCCTCCTTGTTGCGTGTCTACTTAGCTTATCGTAGTTACCATGCATGCCGGAATTTTCGTGCAACTTCATATGATCTCGAGTATTGCTTTTGATCTTACTTCCCGTTAATTAGCCATGGTAGGTGTCACTTTCTTATGAAGTGAATACAACGTTGTAGTGAGATTATTACTACATGACCATTTCCTCTTTAGGTCACTGTGCTTAGGTTGAAGCCTTCTTCCTTATTTTCTCAGCTAGTCTTTCGTTGTAGTACTTAGGGAGGACCCTCTGACTCTTGTAAAGATGCGAGCTTATAACATCAAATACCCGATGGAACTTTTGACATTCTTCCTCATCTCTAATTATCCGTAGTTACTTACCTCCACGCCCTTGTTCTTGTAGGGTTGCTTCTGAACTAATATTTCGACTGTCTTCCCAGTGACATTCTCTTTTATTACCGTAATAATCATATAGTACCTTTTACTATCCCAACTCCTACCTGAATATTTCTTAGGGATCACGATGTTATAACTGCGAGGCTGAATTCACTATATTGGATTTTACTATGTTTATCTTACACGATCTGCTTGACTCGTCTGTAACCTCCTATTTAGCCATAACTAGGCCATTCCTGATCAATTACTAACTACTCGTTGGCACATTCTCATCTCAACATTCCGAATAATCTTTTTTGGGTTATTTCCTTTATCTTAACTTACGTCTCGCACTGGCACCTTATTTATTTATAACAACTTGGGGTGGAACCTTTACTTCCTCTCCTTGACATCGTGCTTAAACTTGAATCGTAGCATATCCGTAGGATTTGGATAAGTTCCATATCATTCCCTTTTCATTTTTTGTTTCATATTCTTCCTTTACCATTTCATAGTCATTAAAACCACTTAATTTCGACTTAATGCTACATCACTCCATATTTCCCCCTCTTGGGAAGTACTAATATTTAGTGCTACAACGATTTACCTATAGATATTTTACCTTCTCATCACTGGCCTCCTCTCGCATTATCGATGACCCTTACTCGCCTTGCGATAATCCTTTTGTACCAAGAATAACGAAATTCCTTACTCGCGAGGGTGGCACTTAGTGTAACTGACACACATAGTCCCTTAAGCTTACTTTTGCTCACATTGCTTGCGTTAGGGAAGCGCCTTCCTAGATGACCATTCTTTGAATTTCTCATGAATCTTCTCATGTTGTCAATTTTATTACCGCCGGAACGAATTCTGAAATTCTCATGATGCCGAGTATTATCCAATCACTCAATCCATAATTCATGTTTATCTTATCTTGTTCACCATCCTATATTGATTTTTATTACTCTGAGGTCTAACTTTTCCATCCGGTAGTTGCATTGGGGTTACAAACTTATTTCTTGAAATTAGGATATGATTTATGGACTATACGCTTTATTGTCTCAAGGCCTGTCCCCTTTCATCTTTCCCTTCACTTGACTGTAGACTATGTAATACTGTCATCATTTTCATTTTTCTTTTTCTACCGTTTCCATCAAGGTATCACATCTTACTTATAATATTTTACTAACTCTTTTTTTATTTCCTGCTAACATCTATGTCTATCACTTTATTCTGAAAACTCGAACAAGACATTATTTTGCTTTTAGCTCCCCTTGTTCCATACATTGGCTTTTCGAATTACCTAACATTCTTTCTCTACTAGGGGCAGAAGCCACACTAAGATAATATTTGTCCGTTCAAGTCTTCCAGTGCCTATCATTGTAGTACTCATATCTGGTTGTACTATTTTAGAGTACACCATCTGGGTGTCTCACAAGGAGATCTATTGGTACATTTGCAATGTCCTTCCGAAACTTCAATTAAAGCAAACCATCCATCCATTATTTGGGGTTACTCTAACCCCAGTCGTATCCTGCTATCCTGTCCTTCTCTTAAACCATATTCGTTAGCTCCTATAGGGCATCCCAGACTTAGGTGTGGCCAATTGTAAGTATATCTGTTACTGTTAAAGGTAACTCAAATTGCTTATATCTCCCTCCCTGGATGGTAAATAATGATAATCTTTATTAACTGGGTACCTTGTACCCTTCTTTACCTTGATTTTTTTTACTTGCTGAAACTTGTGTCTAACTTCTGATTCCGTTATTGCTTTTTATCGTAAAAATGGATAAGCATTCTTGTCTCAGGGATTCTTACCAAGAAGCTTGCACATCTTAGAATCCTCATATTCTAATGGAGACCTTACATTCATCATAAGCATTATACAAAATCGAGTTCCTCTTAATCAATTTTTCATACCCATATTCAATCCCTTACCAAATATCTTTCTAGATGTAGGCATCATCATATTATGAATAAGATAGAATTTAGGAAATTGAGTTCTTATAATCGAGCTCTACCGCACGATCTAGAGTAAGAAAGAGTGATAGTCTTAAATGTCCTGTAGCCTCCTGCTTATAAGTATGGAACACGACACACTCATAAACAAGACTCTACTAGACATGGGTTGTAGACTCCCTAGGACAGAACTGCTCTGATACCACTTTTGTCACGACCCAAACCGATGGGCCGTGATGGGTACCCGGTACCTTACTCAACCGAGTGCCAACATAACGTATCTTTTCATATCATGGTTTCAAAAGTAAATGAGACAGAAAGGTTGCCGTAGGATAACTAGAATGTAACATGTAATACAAACCAATATATAAGACATGCGGACCTATAAGACTAAATGATCACTCGTATATTAAACATAGGTCGATAAGGCCATACAATCTTTTACGTACGTGAAATATATCTACAAGCCTCTAAGAATACATATCATAAAGGTCGCGATAGGGTCCCGCCATATCAATCAATATATGTAGTAATCATACCGACCAAAGAAGTAACTCCAAAGCAAATGGAGCGCACCAACACCTTCCGCTGAGCTGATAGCCTACTTGGATGACTCTAGACCTGTCTATCAGGACTTGCGGGCATGAAACGAAGCGTCCCTAGGCAAAAAGGACGTCAGTACGGATAATGTACCGAGTATGTAAGGCACATAAATAAGTACATAACAGACATGATGGAAACATAGAGTAAATGATTCAACCTGTAAGTCGAGATAACTCTGTAAATCATGAAATAATTATAGTGTCATGCATATGCGTATGAATGTCATGTCGTGCATAGGTACATGTTTCATAACATCATCAGGCCTCTGAGGGCATCCCATCATATCATCTCGGCCACCGTGGGCAAAATCATCAACGTATATCAGCTGATCAGGTGGTGGTGCGTATATAACTCCATAACCTTTCCCATATATATATATATATATATATATATATATATATATATATATATATTTCCATCTAGTCATGGGTCAATGTGCATGTATAAATGCATGAAATNCTTACATTCATCATAAGCATTATACAAAATCGAGTTCCTCTTAATCAATTTTTCATACCCATATTCAATCCCTTACCAAATATCTTTCTAGATGTAGGCATCATCATATTATGAATAAGATAGAATTTAGGAAATTGAGTTCTTATAATCGAGCTCTACCGCACGATCTAGAGTAAGAAAGAGTGATAGTCTTAAATGTCCTGTAGCCTCCTGCTTATAAGTATGGAACACGACACACTCATAAACAAGACTCTACTAGACATGGGTTGTAGACTCCCTAGGACAGAACTGCTCTGATACCACTTTTGTCACGACCCAAACCGATGGGCCGTGATGGGTACCCGGTACCTTACTCAACCGAGTGCCAACATAACGTATCTTTTCATATCATGGTTTCAAAAGTAAATGAGACAGAAAGGTTGCCGTAGGATAACTAGAATGTAACATGTAATACAAACCAATATATAAGACATGCGGACCTATAAGACTAAATGATCACTCGTATATTAAACATAGGTCGATAAGGCCATACAATCTTTTACGTACGTGAAATATATCTACAAGCCTCTAAGAATACATATCATAAAGGTCGCGATAGGGTCCCGCCATATCAATCAATATATGTAGTAATCATACCGACCAAAGAAGTAACTCCAAAGCAAATGGAGCGCACCAACACCTTCCGCTGAGCTGATAGCCTACTTGGATGACTCTAGACCTGTCTATCAGGACTTGCGGGCATGAAACGAAGCGTCCCTAGGCAAAAAGGACGTCAGTACGGATAATGTACCGAGTATGTAAGGCACATAAATAAGTACATAACAGACATGATGGAAACATAGAGTAAATGATTCAACCTGTAAGTCGAGATAACTCTGTAAATCATGAAATAATTATAGTGTCATGCATATGCGTATGAATGTCATGTCGTGCATAGGTACATGTTTCATAACATCATCAGGCCTCTGAGGGCATCCCATCATATCATCTCGGCCACCGTGGGCAAAATCATCAACGTATATCAGCTGATCAGGTGGTGGTGCGTATATAACTCCATAACCTTTCCCATATATATATATATATATATATATATATATATATATATATATATATAAAATTCCATCTAGTCATGGGTCAATGTGCATGTATAAATGCATGAAATACATATGAGATACGTTAATAATAAAATCAATTGGTATGTCATAAGACCATTATATCTTGGATTAATACCATGAAATAAAATTTATCAACTTACGTATTTTATGAGACCCATGAATAGATGATAGAATACTATGACACATGGGGAATCAAGAACATAAGCATCTCTAGTATTTCTACGAATAGAGTCATTTATGGAAATTGCGCATTTGCTCATTTCGTTTGTGTCGTATAGATCATGCCAAAAGAAAGAAGGGATAACCTTAACATACCTGGAGTAGAAAAAAAAAGTATGATATTCTTGAAAAAGGTTGCACCATACTCATTTAGAATCGCAAAATTATACGTTGCTATTATGCCAAGAAATCTTTCTTCACGCCTTAATGGCTAACGTTTTGGATTTGAAAGAATTCTAATGTCTCTGGTTGTAGGAACTTTGCAGGAAAATTAATTGCTTTTGTCCCAAACCTCCTATCTAAGTGTAGTCTTCAAAACGTTAGAAAAAATTTAATGATCCATTTGTCTAAAATATTGAATTTTTCATATGACTACTTAGTCATATGTTGCAAGATTATATGACTAGTTGCCACCTAGGATTATATGACTACTTAGACATTTTATGTGGTTAGCTTGTGCTGCCACGTTCTTCCCTTGATACTTATCAATTTTTTTTAATTAATTTAATTAAGAAATATCTCATTACTTAGTAATTAACCAATTATCCGTATAATTAAAATTATCTTCAATTACTTAAAATTTTACTTATTTTTAATACACTTTATACATCCTACTATCATGGTCATATGATACACTTTATGGTACTAATCCATAAATATCGGGTATTATAGCTCAGACTATATTTTATTCCAAATTGTCAAATTTCGAGAAATTTTATTTTCTCCGATTTGCTTACCCTTTCTCTTTCATGAATATTATCATCACTTGTTTGGAATATCATAATACTTCAAATCCCAAAGTAATCTCATTCCCGAGCTTACATCGATTAACTTACGACGAAACATTAAAGTAAAAAAAATACGGGACGTAACATCTCATTTCCGAGCTCTCGTCAATTTATTTATAGCGTTCTTTCATATACGAAAATTTGGAGTGTAACAATCAAGACATCAAATAGTATATTTTTCAAAGCCGGAGTGATCAAGAGACACCCTTCTTCAAGACCAACTCGAAATGCGGCTGCACGAAGTCCGACAAGTTTTTCGTTTGAAAGATACTCCACGTTGGCCCTCGATTGAGGAAACAAGAAGGAACGATCGAGGAAAATTATTTCACGTGATCGATTCAAAGTACTATCCAACTTTCATAGAGATCAAATACAAGGAGGTAAACATCATTTTAAAAATATGCTATTTAAACCCCCGAATCACGGAGAACCATTCAGAGAAAGGATTCAAGGGATTAATACTATACTTACATTCTTTATCGATAAGATTTTTTTTTACATATTTTATTTGTGATTACATATCTCAAAAATTTATTGCAAACCATATCTAAACGGGCTCTCCCGACTATTAGACTAGTCTTTCGATTCTCCTATTTGGTCCACACCATATTATCAAATCTTGGTCGAGTATTCTTGGAGTAGTAGACAATAGACTATGGACAAATAAAAAGAAAAATTTACCTGGAATATAAACATTAAAGAGTTATTTATAAGAAATACAACTATTTTAAAAAAATAACATTACATACAATTTATTGATACAACTTTTTGATATCCCTAAAATAAATTTTTTTGGAACTTGAAAATAGGGATTGCGGCAATCAAACTATAATCTCTTAAATTCAAATATTTTGCACCAAATCCATATGTAGATTGCTGTTACGATCCGGAATTTCTACCGTCGAAACTGATGACGCCTAACATTTCACTTGCTAGGTAAGCCAACATCAGAACCTATTATCCATTTTTAAAAGTTGAATTGAATAACGAGAAATACTGAAATAACTGAAATATGAATATGGATGCTAAAACTATCAAACACCTACTACAAAATCCCTGAACCTGGTGTCACAAGTTTACAAGCTACTAGAGTAATACATACAAGGGTCTGAAATAAATATAAAGTTGTCTGAATGAAAATACACAGCTAAATATAAATAAAGAAGGGGACTTCAAGAGCTGTGGGCGCTGAGCAGTTGTACCTCAAGTCTCCGCAGGCTGTCTAGTTCGAGCACTCTAGTCGACGCCACTAGGACCGACTCCAAAATTTGCACAGAAGTGCAGAGTGTAGTATCAGTATAACCGACCCCATATATTCGTAAGTGTCGAGCATAACCTCGACGAAGTAATGGCGAGGCTAAGGCGGATCACTTCCACTACAACCCGTACACAGTATAGATAATAATGACAGAAAAATAGAAATACTAAATAAGAAGAAGTAGTCAACTGAAAATGATAACTACCGCCTCAGGAAATAAACCAGTATTGTATAAAATTACCAATCCTTAGACATTCAAATGAGAATACCGAAAACTAACACAACTCAAGAAATAGAAACACATAATATGTATATGTTGCGGGGCGCAATTCGATCCCACCATATATCAATATTAGTATCATAATTCACCCTTATTTTACCATATCAATCCACCCTTATTCCACATGTTGCGGCGTTCAACCCGATCCCACCGTGTACTAGAATTTACCCTTATTCCTCCATATCAATCCACCATTATTACACTTGTTGTGGCATAAAGCCCGATCCCACCGTATCAGTACCAAACACTTGGCGTTCACAATAAAATCAATATTCAAACTACAAAACCTTTACGATCACTAAATGTCAGAATGAACCAAAAAGGAAACCTCGAACAATATAAGAATCTACACAAGTATACTACATAGAGAGACCAATCCAGCAATTTACAACTAGAAGGCGCAAGCAAGTCAATTTAAGCAAATAGTAGGGATTCGTGAAATTATGATAAGAGCTAACATCATTAACAGGAGAATATATTGATTAACATGTAGCAGTTAAGTATGGAAAGCATTTAGAGCATATAATAGTTATGACATGAAAGGAAATAATTAAGGAAAAGTGGTAAATTAGGAAAAACAGATAATTCGGCGACGTATAAGCACTCGTCACCTCATATATATGCCACTCATATGAGAATCACATAGAATATAGTCTGAGGGTTCCTAATAAAAATTCGCTCAAGTCAAGGTTAGACACAACACTTACCTCACTCAGCAGGTAATTCAAAGCTCTACCGGGTGTTTCTCCTATAATTCGACTCTAAACCATTCATGTCTAGCCATAATTGACTCAATAATGTCAAATATTGCTAAAGGACTCAATTACAATGCATAAATGTAGAATTCCAAAACTTTCCCCTCAAAAGTCAAAAATCGACCCCGAGCTTGCTTGGTCAAAACCCAAGGTTCGGACCAAAATCTATTAATTCATTCACCCCGAGCCCGTTGATGTAATTTGTTTCGAAATTCGACCTCAATTTGAGATCTAAATTTCAATTTTAAAAATCCCTAATTCTACCCAAACCTCCAATTTTCACCATAAAAATCCTAAATTTTAGATTGAAATCTCATGAAATGTAATAGGTAATTGAAGAAAGTAGGTTAGAATTACTTACCGACAAATTGAGGAAGAAAATCTCTTGGAAAAATTGCCTCTAGGTCTTCTAATTTTGAAATTTTGAAAGAATGGCAAAAATTCCATAATGGGATTGTTTTATCACTGGGCGTTAGTGTTCATCGTGTTCACGTGAACATTGTCTCATTCGGGAAGAGCAGCAGCGCGAGTGGCTTACGCAATCGCGAGTTGTTCTACGCGTTCGCATAGGATTATCCCCCTAGTCTCCGCGTTCGCGATGCCTGCATCACGTTCCCATAGAACAACGGTCAAGTCCCCAGCCCATCTCCAATAACTCTACGCATTCGCGTGTTGCCGGTCGCGTTTGCGAAGAGCAGACCCCCCCTCCCCCCCAGTGCTCCACGTTTGCGATCAAGGCCTAGCATTTGCGTAGAACAAAACCATCCTCAGCCCACCTCACACTTCGCATTCGCGAGTGTACCTTCGCGCGCGAAGAAGGAAACCATAAGGCACCTGAAGCTGCAGAAAACCAGATTTTTTTAAGTTCCAAAACACTCGGTAACCTATTCGAAACTCACCCAAGCCTTCGGGGCTCCAAACCAAATATGCACACAAGTCGAAAAATATCATACGTACTTGCTCATGCGACCAAATCGCTAAAATAACACCTAGAACTACGAATTGAACATCAAATCCAATGAAAATTTCAAAAAAACTTTAAAACTTCTATTTTCACAACCGAACGTCTGAATAACGCCAAACCAACTCTAGTTCTCACCAAATTTCACAGACAAGTAATAAATATAATAATGGACTTGTACTGGAATCCAGAACTAAAATATGGATCCGGTATCAACAAGAACAAACATGAATCAAATTCGTAAAATCATTAAACTTTTAAACTTTAATTTTTCATCAAAAATTCATATCTCGAGCTAGGGATCTCGGAATTCGATTCCGGGCATATACTTAGGTCTCAAATTACGATACGGACCCACCGAGACCGTCAAAATATAGATCCAAGTCCATTTTCTCAAAACGTTGACCGAAGTCAATTTAGATTAATTTTAAGGCAAAAATTCTTATTTTTATCTGTTTTTAACATATAAGCCTTCCGGAAAGACATTCGGACCATGCACACAAATCGAAAAAGGCTAAAATGAGATATTTAAGGCTTCAGAACACAGAATTTAGTTCGAAAACATGAGATAACCTATTGTGTCATCACAATTATTGATTTTCCAGGTTTATATGCTTATATTATATTTAATAGATTATTATATGTAACGAACTAGATTATATTTATTTCAAATACCCATATATTAAACTAGTATGTTAATATTCCATTAATACATATTTAGTATATGGTGAATATGGTATGACAATTTTTTTACATGTATTATATTCATATACTGGAATAATATAAATAGAATGAGAATGATTACATATATATTTGTATTATATTATTTCTTCTATTTTAGTATAACAAACTTTTACTTCTTTTATTTTTATTATATTTCTACTATACATTACAATAATCTATACAAAAAATAAATATACTTCGAATAGTATAATATATTAATCTATATTATTAAAAAGCACGAATATTGTATGCTAAATATTGAACTACTAAAATATCCTCGTAATATTGATCAACTTCAATGCCCTTAAATATTTATATAACTTAAGGATGTAATTGTAATTTATCCAATGGTATAATTCTTTTTCGATTTAAATTACACATATGGAGACCCTACAAAATTAATATCAGAGTATAATCCGTGGACTGGTAATCACCTCCACATCAAACTAACTCTTGTTTTACGAGGTTGAACAAGGCCAAGGAATCTTTCTAATTAATTCACTTGGTGATAGAAGTTGTTGTATACGGTCATAATCGGGCCTACCCAATTTTACTATTTAATCGAGACAAGGGAGTTGCATCGAGGGTAGCCTCGTAATAAATCAGAACCGAGCACGAAAATGAGGCATCATGTCTAAAGATCGAAGTGTCCGTTGAAACTGAGGCCAACAACAATCGAGATTAAGTATACCGACTTTGAGTGAAGTTCAATAACGGAAAGGCAATATATCCGTAACCGGTCGGAGATCATGGTAAAAATCTCTAAACATATCAAATCAAGGACAATTATTTGTACTAATCATGAGATTTACTTCCGTAATTAGAATTGTACTATAATTAAGATTCCTCTAGTATATAAAGGGGGGTCCTATCATTTTTAAACACCTTACATTCACGAATATCAAGGAAATATAATAGTTCTTTCTTCTGTTCATCAACTTACTGCTCTTTAACTGTTCTTACTTCCCTATTCTCGAGGGTTCATCAGCTCGAGGGCATTGTCCAAGCATTGGTTTGTTTTACATTCTTATCAATTTCCATCATTTATCTCTAAGCTAATCAATTGGTATTAAGTGAAATCACGTATCCTTAAAATCATATTACAAGTTTAATTGTTACTCGATTTTTGGGGGTAAAAGTTTGGCGCCCGTTGTGGGGCTAAGGATAATAGTGACTGCTTCATATAAACCTTCATAAAACACACCTCTTTTACCCTTGTTCTCCTAAGTGTTTTTGATTTCAGGAATCAACATGTCAAACCCTCAAGTAGTACCTGTGAACACCTAATTTTTTACCACACTCAAATTCTATACTATTTTAGTATAAATATCTCTTTAAGGTCTAATCTTAATAAAAGAAAACTTCAAAAATAATAACATTCTATATATATATATATATATATATATATATATATATATATATATATA
>MU719800.1:159501-176152 GCA_026770625.1 Nicotiana glauca
TCTCTCTATCATTCTCTCTGTATTAATTATTCTCTCTTCACCTCCCTAGCGATTTTCATTGATAGTTCACATAATCTCGCCATTTCTTATCAAGATTCGCAATATAAAAGCTATAGGTCTATCTTCGGGGTTTATTATAGTTGATTACGATTTACCCCTTTCTCACAACTTCTGATTGTCCATGACTTATGAAGTAATCGATAACTTTTGAGTCAAACAATTATTATAAAAAAGATACTACTTTTTTTCTTTTTGGATATAGAAGTTATTTAGAAAAACAGAGGTTATTTAAATAAATATTTGAATTTCATAATAAACATACATTATGGCACATAGCAGTTTGATGATGACATTGATAATAAGAAAATAAAAACAAAATCTCTTATAATATCTTTTAAAATGAATTATTTTCTTATAAAAAGTAGATCAAGTCATGTTTTTTTAATTCAAATAAACTTGAACTATTTCAAATGTATAAAATTATTTTAAAAATCTATTTTAATAGTACAAAATTACGATCGTTAGATGCAGGGAACTTATAAAAATATTTTTTTAACCATGAATATTTCTTATAAAAAAATTCAAAACCTTGGTGAGTAAAGTTATTTGATATCCTCGCTGGTGGAAGCTAGCAGGTAACTGAGTGAAGGGACAAAATACGTACAAGACGGTCCATAAAACTATTATTACATAACAAAAAAGAAAATAAATCATAAATATATATAATTTTATTAATTAAATTTTGGGCCTCTTCTTGACGTTCAGCTTTAGGCCACCAATTCCGTTAGAGCCATCTCTGATCTCTACAACTTTTTAGATAACACGACTAAAATAATTACATTTTATCGCATAAAGGCTTACTTTTCTTTTAATATAGAAAGCTTCGCTTCATACTTAGAAGAGAAGTGATTAAAGGTTTGAGTTAATCATTCACTCCAACTAAAATAAAGATTGCAGGTACCTAGGTGGGGTTGATTCGAATTTTACAATTATCAAATTAGATTAATTGTGTTGGGTTATTAAATTTAAAGACCAAACCAAACTAATAAAACTCGAATTTTTTACTTTTGAATTTTCTCTGGTTTTCGGTTTATTCAAGTTTTTTGGGGTTTTTTCGGTGGAATCTTCATAGAATAACACATATAAATTGTGCTCAAAATATTTCTTTAATCCTAGTAAAATACAACTATATAAAGTATTTTATAAAAAAATAATACAAAATATGAGATGTGTCATGGCATTATCCTAAAATATTCAACAATAAAGATAATAAAACTATGTAATATAAATATTGCTAATTAAAAAACCATAATAAAATAAACATAATCTAAAAGTACCAAGTCATGCTAAAATAAGTAGACTAAAAAGGGAGTATTAATTACATGACTAAACGCTAAGAAAAAATAAAAATAGGTTATGCATTTTTATCTAAATTATTGTAAAATAAAAAATAGTTATTCAATACATTCCCATTTGTAGTACTGAATTGAATATCTTTTGTTAACATTAGTATTGATTTGATTTTGGTTTGAGCTTTTGTTAGCATTATTTAATTGAAATTTTTACCTCCTATAGCAAAGGTTAACACCTTATTTATTTTAAATAAATATCATTTAAAAAATTATATTTTATAGATACCTTTTAAGGTTTATAGCAAATTTTTTATTTTTGGTTACCTCCTAGACCTAAGCCACTAAATACGCTAATCAGTTACACTGTTTTCTTTTTCTCTCTATTCTCTTAAATAGTTCATCGAAATTTCAATGAACCAATCGTTCTTCAAACGATTTGCAGTCTGCCAAATTTTCGATTGGTTTGTAACCAACAGTTTTCTTTCTCTCTCTATTCTTTTAATTAGTTTATCCAATTTTCAATGAACCAATCATTCTTCAAACGATTTGCAGTCTGCCAAATTTTCGATTGGTTTGTAACCAACAATAGCAACCGCCGACATATATATCTCAAGCGATGAAATTTCAGCCGAAAATCTAATTGATGAATAAGGTTTTGATGCCTAAGGAGTTGTTTAAGAATGCACCTGCAGACAAATTGATTCTTTCAAAATCCTGATGGCCCTTTTTTATTCTTTCAAAATCCTTAGCTCTTTTAATCCGAAGGTTTCTTACTACTGGCTTCCGGTGAACGGCGAATTCGCTGGAAATTAGGGTTTGTTCTTGAACAAAGACGATGGAGTTTGAGGCCGAGCAACTTGATTTTCTGTTAATATATTTCAATGTATTTTCATGTATTTCATTGTATTCATTGTCTTTTTTTATCATTATAATTCAATGTATCTCGTTGTATTCCATGTATTTTATTGTATTCACTGTCTTTTTTTCTCATCGTATTTTAATATATCCCGCTGTATTCTATGTATTTTATTGTATTCATTGTCTCGCTATATACCATGAATGTAATATATTTTTTAATTAATATAATTTATGTATTCAGATATATTATATAATTTCTCTGAAGATTGCTATATTTTGGGGGTATTTTTCGGTTGAGAATTTTTTTTATAACTGAAAATACAAAATTTGTGTGTTATAATTGAGTTTATTGATTATATTAGGAGTCTATGATGTTAATTGATTCACTTTCTATTTTTAAAACAGTGTAATCCCCTATTTCACGCCGTGAATACAGTAGAATACAGTCGAATACAATAATCTGTCCAACTGTAATCCCATGTTTCACTCCATGAATACAGTCGAATACACTCGAATACAATAACTAATTAGCTGGACTTCCCTGATTCATGTCTATTTTTGCTACTGTATTCATGGATACAATAACTTAAATACATCAAATATATTTTATAACCACATAAAAGGTATCTATAATCCGTAATATAGCAAATAGTATCTATAGATGGCTAATTACTACAAAAAGATAGTGCTTTATGAAAAATTCTCTATTTAATTTACTAATATTAATGGCTATAAAACTTATTGGAACATTCAAAAGTTCTAAGTACAACCTTGAAAAAATACCTTAAAAGATAAAATTATAAAATAAAATTAAGAAATATTTATAAATTATATCACTTTAAGTATATTTAATATTAAATATATTTAAAATTTCTATATATGCAGTGTTGGGTTTGTTTGGTTTCGTTTTGACTTTCTTTAGTTAAAACCAAACCAAACCAATTATGGTCGTTTTTTTTAAAAACCAAATCAAATCAAATCAATCTATAGTCGATTTTTTTTTCTCGATTTAACTCGGATTATCGGGTCAGTACGATTTATCGGTTTCCTTTGTACACCAACAATTGCAGGTTATAACTACGAGTACAAAATATGAATCACTCACAGGTATGAGTCAATCATTATACATGGTATTTCATATTGTCTTAATGATAAAATTTCATTAACTACCATGCATATGCAATTGAATGTTTAATATTTTTGGTAAAATATTTCGTGCATCGCAGGAACATAGAGCCCATATATTAGTATACAATGAATATGCTATAATAAATTTTACATATACTCTACAATAAAATATCTCTATAACATCCTCATTTGTTTCGAATATTTTTGAATGTTATAGCGAAGTGCTATTATATAGAACATATATTTTAACATAACATAAAAATTGCTTCCGGAAAAGCTTGACTTTTATAGTGAAGTTTTATTATATAGGGATACTGTTGTAGAGAGGTCTGACTGTATATAATATATTATACAAATTATATAAATATAATATTATGAATATGTACATATATATTACATAATACTCCTATATTATATAAATTACATCTTTCACCTACTTTTGAATGGTAACCGAAGGAGAATTTTCAGAAACTGAGTCATTGCATTTGAATTGTGGTCGATTTGGTTAGACTAAGTTTTAGGGATGTAAAGCTTTTTTAGGAAAAAATTATTTTATTTGAATTGTAGTCAATTTGCTTAGGGTTAAATTTAGGGGTCGATAAGGTTTTCATTAAATTTTGCTAAAATTTTGGAAGAGAGAAGATCTCATTAAATGTGTAAAATTGTATAAAACGTAAATCAATAAATTATTTACCGTGAAAATGGTAATAATAATTAAATTTGATTATGGGACTCTAAAAATACGTGATCTATTTTTATGCTAGTTGTTAAGCAGTTGATGCTATGTGTGAGACTTAGAAACGTAATAAGAGTAGGGAATAAGGTGATAACCAAATCGATAGGTTAACAATCGGGGCCTCGAGCATGTCGATTCGTGGGCCTCGGGGTTGATTCTGGAGCTCACAGCTAGCTTGGCTGTGAGCTATCGCAGGTGGTCGAATTATGACTAACAGTTATAATAAAATCAACGAAGGCTCTTTATGGCCAATGACAAGCATAAATGATGAACAATAATGAAGATAATGAATGGAAGCAATAATATCAAGAGAATGTGTTATATATTTCGTGTGAAGCAACTGAAGCAGCAGAACTTTACAAAATGAAAAGGATCCTCTTTATATATAAGAAAAATCCCAACATAGTACAAAATACATTAATTACAAAGATATGGAGATGGGATAGCTAGATGACACCCTGATTCGGGTTTAGATTAGTCTACTAGGCTATGTCAGTCCTAACCGTGTGCCTTGGGAACTCCCCATTTTTACCATTACCGTGATCATTACTATCTTGAGGTCGAGTTCGACGACCCTCGAGGGAGGATACTCGGCCGTGGCCTCGATACTTCGAGGTTATCTTCCGAAGTGCCTTAATGATGAGAAATTGGACCCTCCGATTTTACCGTATACAGATCCCCGCGTTTCCTAGAACAAAGCGATAGGAAATGATTTTGAGATTCTATTCTGAGGCATCATCACCGTGACGTCAGCCTATCAGTGCATTAAATGCTATGCCCAAAAAACCGCGCAAGGGTCACTATCAAACATGACTATCGAGAAGCTCACGAACCGCTATTAGTTCGTCCCTTACGCTGCCTACACGGATCATATAAATTCACCAATCGTTTGATAATTCTTACTTTCTTAACATATTTAAATTTGCAAAGACAAACCCGTCACCTTTTGCATCCTTTTTTCTTACTTTCTTAGAGAAATTTCACCATCATCATAGCTAGAACCTCCAAGACGGTCCCTCGGAAAGACGAGGCTACCTCTTCATCTCGAACGTCTAAAGGGAAACTCAAAGTGATACCCACAATGGGACAATGTACTCCCACCGATCTTGACATGTTGAAGGACTTTATCATTGACAAAACCTCATCCGCACCGGGCTCATGCGAACATGTGTCCCGGTACATTAGTGTTTTGACCAACATAGGGAAGCTAAAGGAAGACTGCCGATGGGGGGAGGAAACGGAGGTGGAGATTCCCCGCCCTGATAAGAACATACCGGATTACAAAGCGGGTTTCCTTCATGTATACACTTACCCATTCACTTTGGGTCCGGTCGATCTTTCTAAATTCCCTCCCCCGGAGATAGATCCGATTATCCTCGATTTCTGTGACAATACCAAGTGACGCTTGGTCAAATCTATCCTTCTTTCTGGAGGATAGTCTTGATGCTCCGCTATTTCTCCGATGGGTTCGAGGGTGAGACTTTTACCCTCAACCATTTGATTAGCTTGTACAACCCTCGATTTTATCAAGGTTTGATTAGGTTTCACCACCGATCCAAAAAATCATTTTTCTCGAGCACCGACGAGGACAAGGATCGAGGGTGGATGAGTAGGTTCATCCGGGTGAAGATCTCAGACATCATTCTGGCCGGGAGGATGACATTCCCGGAGAAATGAAACACGCAACGTAAGTATTTTTTTCCCCTGGATATATTTTGTGATTTTCTTTCATTCCTTTCGAAAAATGATATCTTTTGGTTTTTGCAGCTACCACTTGGTATACCGAAGCGGTACCAGATCTATCGAGATGGATCAAGTGGTTGGATACCTTGTTCCCATATCTTGTCCGGTCTTAGCCCGATTTGACTAAGACGCGGTGGGTGGCCAAGAATCATAGTAAAGTTTTCGTTGCCACCTATGTCTTAGCCTTATGTTTCTCCCCGTATCCTTTGTGCTGATAAGTTATGGCCACTGCGCTCGTGCAGAACTAGGTGAGGGTATGTGGATGAGACCGCCTCCTGGTGGCAGTATAGAGACTTCAGGGATCGCTAAGGGCAAGAAAATAAAGGGTAAGGCGGCT
Source organism: Nicotiana glauca (assembly GCA_026770625.1). Lineage (NCBI taxonomy): Eukaryota > Viridiplantae > Streptophyta > Magnoliopsida > Solanales > Solanaceae > Nicotiana > Nicotiana glauca. The sequence continues at coordinate 165,656 of MU719800.1, forward strand.
ACTGATCCTCTAGTGATAAGAAACCCAAGTCACACAGGCCTGAAGACACCATTAGGATCTCGGCTTCAGCTTTCAGAGCAAGCCACGACACTAGGGATGAAGATAATGATGAGAGCGAGTGTTTTTCTATGCAGAGACCGAGGTCAGGTGCGGGAGTCTCGCAGGCACCTCGATTGAAAGCCACTAAATTGAGAACGGCCAATTCAGGTTGTTCCCATGCGGTGAAGACCCTCAAGGAGGGTGTTAATGTGGTTCTGGATCCCGTGGCTGGATATGGTGTAGTTCCTGTTGGGGGGACCATTACTGCTGGTCTTGAAGGGTCCGGACCCGAAGCTTTTTGGGGGTAGGAGTTTCCCATCGGGGACATCGATGACATGGGTGATTTCAGTTCGGGCCCTAAGTTCTCGTCAGGGGAGCTAAGGGATGCTTAGGATATGAATACCACCAAAGTAGTGGGTCCTCTCAAGAGGGGAGGCGCTTTTGACAACATTCTTGATGATGTTAGCGACAACATCAATCTCGATTCTCCCAGTGCCGTCAAGGTAGCGGAGAGGTTCCTGCAGTAGGTGATAGCTATTTTGTGTATATTTCTTTTAGTCTCGAGCATTATTCTTTGTCCTTCTAACTCTTCTGTTTTACCTTAGTGTAAGGATATGTATGATCATTCCCTCTCCAGGCTCCATGAAGAGATTTCATGCTATGAAAAAAGAGCTCGAGAGGCTTACCCAGGGACTACGTGAGTCAGAGGCTTACTCTGCCCGAAAGGAGAAAGAGTCAGGCGAGCTCCAAGTTGCTTTGGAGGGAGCGCTGCGGGAAAAATCTGATCTTGTTGAGCAGGTATTTTGCCATGCATGAATCCGCCCTTCGTTCCCATAATTTGATAATGACTGGCTTAACTTTCCCTTCGTAGATCGGGCAAAAGGATATGCAGATCCGGCAAAAGAATGTGGAGATCTTCGGGATGAGGGAGCAAAATGAGGTAGTGGCCTCGGAGTTGGCATCGACCCATGGTCTTCTCCAAAATGCTCGGAAGGAGATTGTTGTGCTGATTGCGGCCAAGTCCGAGATCGTAAGAAAAGTTGCTACTTATCTGCAGGATACAGCCATGGCAAATCAAATAGCCCGCAATATATCGATAGAGGCCGAGCTAAAACTTCTCGAGCTATCGCTCATGCTAGTGCGAAGGCGAGGAAGGAAGCCTTAGAGGGGGCAGAGTCAGAGGTGTCGATCTTTCAGCTGAGATTGAGAAGTCCTGAGAGTTGGAGAGAAAATTGGCGCTCTTGGTGAGGATCCTGGAGATGGTTCAGAGGATAGTGGCAATGAAGAGTAGGCCTTGTATCGTTTTGCTTTTTTTCTTTTTTCTTTATGTGTACGTACTCCCGGGGGAATGAGTCTTGTAAAGACGCCCCATGTAAATATATTTTTGGCAATGCAAGAGAGTTTTTCTACTCAAAGTCTTTCTTTTCTTTATATCTCGTCGCTCTTGCGGAGTTATTCCTCAAATTTTAATATTAACTCTTTGGGGCCCATACTTGGAGTAATCGGGACCCCCGAAATCTGGTCCTATATTGAAGTTAGGTCGATAGCTTCTTTGGAGCCGCTGCTTGTGATAGTAAGAAGCCCTCGAGGTCTTGATACCTCTCAAATTTTGCGGGATAGCAGCATTCGTGCGATCTGATAAAGAGAGCCCGGGGGTGGTCCCTCCAGTATATTTCCCAAGGAAAAAGTAACGTTATCATGGCCAAAATTAATTGGCCCTCTAGGTAGGCGAGCAATCGCTGCTTTGCCCATATATATTCATTCGCTTGCTCCTCAAATGGAGATTTTGCTACTCTGAGTAACTATTTCTTCCATAGAACTTGGTTCTTGGTATCAGTTCATCTGCTATTTCAACTCAAAATCCTTGCCCAAATCTATGCCCTCATTTCCTCTTTTATCGTAGCCATGACTGCTACGTTGACATCCGCCCATCAAGGGGAAGGGAGTTCTGCCTCTGTTCTGCGTCTAGCCGGTGGTACACCGCTGGTGCCCGACGAGCGGGCCTCGAGGTGCTTTGTTTCCAGGAGAGACTTTACATTAGAGAGACCTCCCAACGTTCAACGACATCGGGAGCTACATTGAGGTTCATCTCATAAGTGGGGGATGAACACCTCGAAATGATCAGAAAAGACTGCGGATGGGGAGAAGGAGTGGTACTACAAGTACCTTCCTCTGAGAAGAGCATCATGACATACGTCAAGGGTTTTTGAGCATGTATACGCATACTTTTATGTCAGGTCCCCTCGAACGCGTCGTGCTTGAGTTCTGTCGGAGATATCAGGTTATCTTGGCGCATGCTCACCTATCCCTTTGGAAGATAGTTCAAACGATAAGATACTTTGCAGATAAGGCCGGGCTCTAATTTACCCTTAGTTATCGTATGAGGTTATATTGGCAGCTACATTATCGGGGTTTGATTACTCTACATCATGGATCCACCCGATCTCCTACCATTAACGGCGAAGAGGATGAGGACCGGGAATGGATGAGCCGGTTCATTTGAGCACGTACGATCGATATCATACCTAGAGATTTTCTTCCCTTTCCTGAGAAATGGAATTTCACACGTAAGTGTCATACCTGTATTTTTATCACTTTGTCTATAGGCGGTCTCTATAACGACATTTTTCTATTTCATTTTTTGTAGCGACTCCTTGGTTGCCGAACGAGGTCCCTGATTTGGCCGAATGGTCCTGTAAGCTGGTAGCTTGTTCGACCTATAATAAATGCAGGTGGCAAGACCTGTCCAAGAGGAGATGGGAGGCAAAGCATCATGGTACGTGCTTGGTGGCTTATTTCCCTAGAATGGTACCTTTATTTTTAGCGTACCAACTTAGTCGCCGCAGGTGTTGGAGATTTTTTTGAGATGAGGCCGTGCCACCGGAGGGAGGAGGAGAGACAGTCGACCTGAGTTCGAGGGTTGATAACAATCAGAAAGACTCTCCAGGGTGTGAGGAGGCTTTCGGCGAGGCGAGTCCTTCTCAGAGGTTCAAAGGAGGCGAGCCGGCTAATCTTCCAGCCTCGGAGGCCTACGTTTTCGAAAGAACATTCCCCGTTCATGTTGAGGGTACTTCGAAGAGCGAGGAGCATGCGATGCTTTCTTCTTTTCCTACCAAAGGCACTTTGGGGGATGCTAAACTGTCGAACATTAGCTCGGCCTTTAGTGAGGCTTAGCGGTTCGGCTTTATGGTAAGCTTTGGTAGCCGACATAGGCTTATTCTGGTTTCACACTTTTCCTTTCTTATTGAATTTTCTTTTGCAGCCTTTTGACAGGCTTAAGTTTGAGCTGCTTCGTTATGAGGCCATGTTGCGGTAAGCTTCAGATAGGAAGAAATAACGATTCCCTGCGGTGTGAGGCGGATCGAAGCCGGAGCTGCGAGAGCTATCTCAAAAGACAGTTATCCTGTATTTCATGTTGTATGCTCTTTCTTTCATTTTCAGAGATTAACGTTTCGATATTTCAGTTGGAGAGCAAAACGGAGGAGCTGGAACGACTTTGGGGTGAAGTTGGCCGGGCCAAACGTGAGTGTAATGAGCTGCATGGTCATGTAGATGCCTAAGTTGCGGCCAAGGAGATTGCTTTGGCTAAGGCTTCTAACCTAGAGATGCAAGTCCAGACCGTTCGTGCGAATGATTATGCATGAGCGAATATGATCGCAAGGCTCGAGTTCAAACTTTTGAAGGTGAAAGCCGAGGTGGCGAATGCCTGGGCCGAGGCTGTAATGAGCAGCACTAGGGAGGACCAGAAAGTGGCGGCATATTTGAAGAGCGCTTCCACTGCTAGGGCTGATTTGAGCTGAGCTGAGCTGAGGAGAACTCTTGGTCATGCGAGCAGTAGTAAAGAGTACGTGAAGTGTAAATCTCAGAGGGAAACTCTAGAGGAAATTCATGCCAGGGGCTTCGACCTTTCGGAAGAGATCGAGCAAGCCAAGGCGGAGGAATACGACGTCAAGTTCCTTTTGTACGATGCCGAAGATAGCGAGGGTGGGACCGTCGGGCCATATTCTCCAAAGGGGATGTTTATTTCCTTCTCTTACTCTGTGTATATGTTTCACAATACACCGTAAATGGAGTTTGTATTTTATTACATGTGTGTATAAGGGGGAAACCTCATGCTTTTGTATCTTCTGGGTTTTTGTTTGCCTAGATTTCAGCTAGATCGACTGATCTTTGAGTTGGTAGGAATCTTCAGATCCGTGATATGGCCCTGAGGCTCATTAGGCTGGCCCGTAGGCTCTTATACACTCGGTCGATGTGACCTTTTACGTGTGGCCCTAAGGATTATTAGGCTGGCGACAATGGCTCTTACGCCTTGCCGTTAGGCATATTTAGTTAACTATTTTGGGTTTAGTCTCCGAGTCGGGATTTGACTCGAGCTCATTCGGCCCTTACGTTTTTGGATTTATGTGGGTTGGCGAGAATGACTCTTACACCTTGGGTCGAAGCGACCTTTCATGTGGGCTGGCGACTATGGCTCTTATGCCTTGCCCTTAGGCTTATTTAGCTAACTATTTTGGGTTCAGTCTCCAAGTCGGGTTTCGACCCGAGCTCACTTAATCCTCAATTTTTTAGATTTGTATGGGCTGGCGATAATGGCTCTTACGCCTTAGGTCTAAGCGACTTTTTATGTGGGCTAGCGACAATGGCTCTTACGCCTTAGGTCGAAGCGACCTTTTATTGGCTTTATTTTTCCCTCGTTAAGGACTTTCTTGAAATAATTTTTTCCTAACTCTTCGACGGTTCGATAAAAAACCTCGATTACGAGCTGTTATGTGGAGATAATCGAGCACCTTGGGAGATTTGGATCGGAGGCTGAGTATCTCGAAGCCTCTGATTTGGAGCTGACATGGTCGAAGCTCTTTTGCCTATGTCAAGGGTAGCCTGTTTAACCGATTCTTTTCGAAGTAGATTCGAAGTAATTGAAGGCCTGTAATTTTGTAGTGACGATCGGGGTGGTCCCAAGTCGCATTAGTTTGGCTAGTATAGGCTTATGACCGTATTCTTGTGCTTGGCCGGAGCAATTTTTGATACCGAGTGAAGTAGTTTCGGTGTCTATATAGAAGGTTTGCCTTTTAGGGGTCTTACAAGTTCGATATATAGCCTTAACTTTGAGATCGAGTTTATGCCCTTAGTAAGGTCTTACAAAATTTTCATGCCTTTGAGGTCTTATAGTTTTTAGATACTTGGTACAAGTATGGTTCATTCCTTGCTTGAGGCCTTACGGATACTGTTGCTTTCTTATGTAGGTCTTACGAGATTGAGTCTGCCCACTTGTGGTCTTATGGCCTCGGGTTTTTTAACGAATAGAGATTGGCGATAGTCCTCGAGTCATCGAGGGTATTCCGGCTCGGGAGCTATTACTTGTAAACTTGGTATTGCCTCACAGAGGGCTTACAATTTTGGCGATTCCGACCCTGAGGTCATGCAATTTTTGAGATTTTGATGCCAGTCCCCGAGTGTTCGAGACACTTTTGGCCTTGGAGACGTTTTGTGATTTTTATGTTGCCTCGTTGAGGGCTTATGAGTTTGTAGTCCCGACCCGGAGATCATTTAGATGTTGAATTGTTGACGCCAGTCCTCGAGTGTTTGGGACTTTTTCGATAGAGGGATCATTTTTACGAAAATGCTGAGTTTCTTTTGGAGTGTGAGATGCTTTGACAAAATGTATTCTTTGATTACTTGGTACAAGTATACATGTTTCCGCCGTCGGGGCCCTGTCTATTCGGATACAGTTTATTCAACTATTTGGCCTGGTACATCATTTTCCTATTGGGACCCCATTTGGCATTTCTTGGATTTTTCGAGTGGGTGGCCTTTCGGGCTGGAGGGGGGGGGGGACACCCTCCAATGTTCGAGGTTGATTGCAATAGAAGCCTTGAATACTTGTTGAGTATTCCTTAGGTAGCATGTGGATGTTGCCTCGTTAAAAACCTTGCCGGTAAAATCCTTTTCGGGATAAAAACTCGATCGAAGGAAAATAGTGCAACGGATGCTTTAAAACCTTAAGGTCTTCGAGATGGGTTAGCGTTTTGACTGCTTCGTTTGGGCGTCTGCACAAAGGTTAGCATGAAATATAAAATGAAAATGAAGATGGTTATATCTCACTGGCGATGGCGCTTTCGAACCTTGGCATTCATTTTGAGGACGTGGTACGATCCTTTATTCGTATACAGCTGAGCGTATGTCTCGTGGTTCTATCTTATCATTGGTTTATTTCTTAGCCCCTCTGCTGGTAGAGGCTTTGGTGTTTCGGCTAGTGGCAACTGTGTTAAAAGATCGTATGGATGACTTGTTGCGGCTTGTACGCTTTGTTCTTTTTGGTTGTTTCTCTTTCTCGAAACTGATTTTTGGCTCGATCGCTGAGGAATTCCCGCAGGTAATTGGTGTCGAGTAACCGGGCCACTTCATCCTGGAGTTGCCGGCAATCTTCGATCCTGTATCTGTGCGTGTTGTGAAATTCGAACACTAAGTTATGGTTCCTTTGTGAAGGATCCGATTGTACAGGCCTGGACAATCTGGTGTCTCTGATCTTGCTGATGGCGAACATAATGTCTAACACAACGTTGAAGTTGTATTCTGATAAGCGAGGTGCCTCCACTGTCCCCACGTTCCTATCGAATCCGGTTTTGTTGATGAGTCCCGGAGGATTCTGTCCTCGGTCTATTTTTCTATTATTGCTAGGTCGGTTACGCCTCGGGGCGTTCCTTCTGTCTTTGGTATATAGCTGATATCTTTCTTTTTTGTGCTTTCTTGGGTATACTAAGCCCGAGGGGGCTCCTAGCTGGTCATCTTTGATCCTGATTTTTGACTGGTATCGATTGTGGACGTCCGACTAGGTCACGACGGATATTCGACCAAATTCTCTTTCAAATGCTTTGAATCCACCGAGCTTCGCTCATTTAGACCTTGGGCGAAGGCCGGTACCGCCCAGTTGTTAGAGACCGGTGGTAGTTCCATTCGAAAGCGAGATACAAATTCTTGCAGTATCTCGTTCTCCCTTTGCTTGATTTTGAAGACGTCGGATTTCCTTATGGCCACCTTGATGGCCCCGGCATGCGCCTTTATGAAAGAATCTACCAGCATCGAAAATAAGTCTATAGAGTTTGGGGCCAAGTTATGATACCATATCATTTCCCCTTTAGAAAGTGTTTCTCCGAACTTTTTAAGCAGGACGGACTTGATCTCGTCATCCTTTAGGTTGTTGCCCTTTACTGCACAGGTGTAAGCGATAACGTGCTCGTTGGTATCCGAGGTACCGTTATATTTCTGAAGATTTGGCATTCTGAATTCTTCAGAATGGATTTCGGGGCCGCTTCCTGTGGGAGCAACTTCTGTGCAAACTTCTTTGAGTCTACACTTTTCAAGATCGGGGGCGCTCTTGGAATTTGGTCGACCCTGGAGTTGTAAGTCTTGACCTTCTTATCGTTGGCTTTTATCATTTTCTCACCTGATTCGATCCTTCTGGTGAGGTCCTTGAGTATCTTTACGATGACAGGATTGGTTATCGACCCATTATTGCTCGATCTCTCCGATATCGGTTCGGCCGGGGGAGCTGTCCCCGGTGCTACTGTGCTAGGAGTTTTCTGGTGACTTTGCAGCTTAGCAATAGCCAGTTGTTGTGCCTGAAACATTTTAAAAATAACATGAAGGCTAACCTCCCATTCTTCCCTGGTTGGGGATATCTGAGCTTCTTGTGGATCCCCTTGGTGCACACTCATGTTGGTATGTGATCTTATATCGACCTGTTGGGCGTCGCGTGAAACTGCGTCCGCTGGGATAGGTCCTTGTGCGTTCTCAAGGTTTTGTGGTGGTACACCAACACCTGGAGCAGCCACACCGTTCTCTCCGTGGTTTTCAAGATTGTCATTTTCAACTCTATTTACTGAGCAAGGCATTTCGACCTAAAATTGAAGATCTTGGACAAGAAAAGGTGTGAAAGATAACTTGCATTGTGCAATGAAACCAACAAAAAAATAATCACTATTATCTTTATCCCCACGGTGGCTGCCAAACTGTTTCCCTTGAAAATGGTAATAACAATTAAATTTGATTATGAGACTCTTAAAATACGTAATCTATTTTTATGCTAGTACTTAAGCAGTTCATGCTATGTGTGAGACTTAGAAACGAAATAAGAGTAGGGAAAAAGGTGATAACCAAACCTATAGGTTAACAATCGGGTCCTCGAGCTTGTCAATTTGTGGGCCTCGGGGTCGATTTCGGAGCTCGGTTGTGAGCTATCAAAGGTGGACGAAGTATGACTAACAGTTATAATAAAATTAACAAAGGCTCTTTATGGCCAATTATAAGCAATAAATGATGAACAATAATGAAGATAATGAATGGAAGCAATAATATCAAGAGAATATGTTAAAGTGCAAAGAGAATGTTCTTGTATAATTCGTATGAAGAAACTGAAGCAACAGAACTTTACAAAATGACAAGGATCCCCTCTATATATTAGGGGAATCCCAACATAGTATAAAATACATTTATTACAAAGATATGGAGATAGGAAAACTAGATGACACCCTGATTCGGGTTTAGAGTAGTCCACTAGGCTCTATCAGTCCTAGTCGTGTGCCTTGGAACTCCCCATTTATACCATTACTGTGATCATTACTACCCTGAGGTCGAGTGTCGACGACCTTCGAGGGAGGATACTCGGCCATGGCCTTGAGCCTTCGAGGTGATCTTCTGAAGTTCCTTAATGATGAGAAATTGGAACCTCCGATTTCACCGTATACATAAATAGTTGCAAATGATAAAATATACTATCCATATAAAGTTAGTAGTTATGTAAACTTTCCAAATAAAAGACTAGTTGTTATAAAACAATAAAAGAAGAAAAAAAATATTTGAGAGAGAAGTAGAGAAAGATTTTTTTTATTGATTTGGGATCAATTACAATAAAGTTACTTAGCCACAAAGTAACAAACTTTAAAATCTCCTTAAAATATAGATATTCACCTTAAATACGATACAATTTATAACACTACTAGATTAGTGTAATATTTCAATGTTAATACTAGTCATGCAATCTTATAGTAGAATATTATTAGATAATGGACAAATAAAATATTACTAGACTAATGTAGTCTTTCAATGTTAATATTAGTAGGATACTTGCAATAGGTTTTGTTGTGATTCCGGATGTTGTTTCCAAATTCTGTATAGCTAACACAGTTTGTGCAACGATCCGATCGGTCGTTTTGAGAAATTATACTTCGCTCGGTTGTTTGAGGGCATGAGTAGCTCCATATGAAGTATTATAACTTATGTGAATCGTCGGTTTTGGTTTTCAAGTTATTCGGTATTGATTTGGAAGAACGATTCTCAGTTAGAAACTTTAAATTTGAAAGGTTTAACCAAGTTTTGACTTTCTAGAATTTGACTTCAGATTGGATTTCTAATGGTTATGTTAGCTCCGTTGGGTGATTTTGGACTCAGGAGCGCATTCAGATTGTGATTTGGAGGTCCATAGTAGAATTTGGCTTGAAATAGCGAAAGTTAGAATTTTGGAAAGTTTGATCGGGAGTGAACTTTTTTATATCGGGGTCGGATTCCAATTATGAAAGTTGGAGCAGGTACATAATGTCATATGTGACTAGTGTGCAAAATTTGAGATCAATCGGACGTGATTTGATAGGTTTCGGCATCAGTTGTGGAAGTTTGAAGTTTTAAGTTCATTGATTTCGAATTGAGGTGTGATTCGTCATTTTGATGTTTTTATGTGTGTTTTGAAGCCTCAAGTAGGTCCGTATTATGATATGGGACTTGTTAGTATGTTCGAACAGGGTCCTTAGGGGCCCGGGTGAGTTTCGGATAGGTTTGGGTTGTGTTGCGCTTGTTTTTATATTTCGACGTCGTTTTCCAAGCATAAGTGGTACTACATTAAGCAAATGAGATCCGATTCCTATTTTTATTGACACATTAGATCCGTTTCATGATTACAGATCCATAACAAAAAGAATCATAAAATTTTGACACCGTATGAGAATTTTAATGTCATTTTACAAAGAATTGGGATGCGAGATTTTTCAGATTAATTATGACATTGCCACTGAATTCGTATTTAAAAATCTGCACTATTTTCAATATCTCTTCACTATAAGGTCAAATGGAGTGATTCAAGAGCCTAACTTGACTAAAATTTTACAAGGAATCAATTGGAGGCATTAAAAATGAGTTTCAGGATCGTTTGGCACGAGAAGCGAGGCAGAATAGCTGGCAAAAAAATATATAAAATAAAAGTTTGTTAATTTGGTCATGTTTTGAGTTGGGGAGCTCAGATTGAGCAATTTTGGAGGCGATTTTCGTCATATGTATTGGGGTAAGTGTTCTCTACTCGGTTTTGGTTATATTTCATGAATTCATCTTCGTTTTTGGCATTTGATTGATGATTTCAAAGTAAAATTTTGGGGGGGGGGGGGGGTTTGCCTAAAGTTTCATAAAGTA
>MU719800.1:176411-199787 GCA_026770625.1 Nicotiana glauca
GTATGAGAATTTTAATGTCATTTTACAAAGAATTGGGATGCGAGATTTTTCAGATTAATTATGACATTGCCACTGAATTCGTATTTAAAAATCTGCACTATTTTCAATATCTCTTCACTATAAGGTCAAATGGAGTGATTCAAGAGCCTAACTTGACTAAAATTTTACAAGGAATCAATTGGAGGCATTAAAAATGAGTTTCAGGATCGTTTGGCACGAGAAGCGAGGCAGAATAGCTGGCAAAAAAATATATAAAATAAAAGTTTGTTAATTTGGTCATGTTTTGAGTTGGGGAGCTCAGATTGAGCAATTTTGGAGGCGATTTTCGTCATATGTATTGGGGTAAGTGTTCTCTACTCGGTTTTGGTTATATTTCATGAATTCATCTTCGTTTTTGGCATTTGATTGATGATTTCAAAGTAAAATTTTGGGGGGGGGGGGGTGTTTGCCTAAAGTTTCATAAAGTAAAATTTTAAGTTTTGAACATCGATTCGGAGTTGAATTGAATGAAACTAGTATGGTTGGACTCCTAGTTGAATGGCTTGTCAGATTCTGTGAGTTTTATCGGGTCCGGGATGCGGGCCCGGGTTGGGCTTTTTGGCCGATTTTGAGCTTTTGATTAAAAATTTGATCTTTTTTCAATTGGGATTTACTGCTTTAGCATTATTTGATATATTTGAGTTATTTTTGGTTAGTTTTGAGCCGTTCGGAGGTCATAACGTGAGAGATGACATTTTTGGAGCATCGCTTGGCTTGCTCGGTATTGGAATTAGATTGTTTGAGGTAAGTAACGATTGTAAATCTAGTCATGAGCGTATGAAACCCCAAATTTCATATTATTTTACTATTTTGAGGTGACACACATGCTAGGTGAGGGGCGCGTGGGCATGCACCATTGGGAATTGTGACATGATCCGTCCTGTAGCAACTATAAGTTGCGTATTTGGTTGAAACTATATGATACTTTTGTGTTTTAGTAAGAGTTTATGTAAATTGGGCCGAATGCTTGGGCCTTGTGCTAGAGTTGTTTGGAGGGCCTTTTTCTTACTATCCTCTCACTATTTTTGATTGAAAATCTATACGCAGTCTTGTTATACTTACTGATTTCATAACTCAGTCTTTATTACTCTGTTTTGATGCATATAAATGTTGTTTTGTGATGAGTACCTTGTTTTTACTGAGAGCCCGAGTGGCTTGAGAAGTTTATGACTGAGTGAGGCCGATGGCCTAATTTGTGAGAATATTTGTGGGATCGAGATGCACGCCGCAAAATGTTTTACTGATTCATAATTAAGTGAGGCCGAGGGCCTGATTGATTTATGCCATGAGGTGATTTGTTATAGCGCTTGGGCTGAAGGAGCCCCTCCGGAGTCTGCATACCCCCAGTGAGTGCATGTACCTACCGAGTGATGTTTTGTCCGAGCGGCTGTATATGAGTGATGGTGAGGTATGACCGAAGGGCTGTATACGAGTAGCTGTGAGTTTTTCTCGAGGGGATGTATATGAGTGATGTTTTGCTCGATGGGCTGTATATGAGTGATGTTTTGCCCGATGGGTTGTATATGAGTGATTGTTTTCCCGAGGGGCTATTTATGATTCCATCATTTTACTCACTGTTGCATTAAACCTCTGTTCGAAAACTGTTGAAAAATAGCTTCAAACGATTTTAGTGGAACTGAGTTTAAACGAAATGATTTGATTCAAACTTTGCTTTTAAAGCCTATTGTATTTTTACTGAGATTTCATGATATGAACTTTACATGCTTTATTGCTCGTCACTACTGCTAAGCTGTTATTTACTTTGGTTACTTACTGAGTTGGCGTACTCACGTTACTCCCTGCACCTTGTGTGCAGATCCATGTGTTTCTAGACTCGGTAGTGAGTGTTGATTGATCAGTTGCAGATCCATCGGAGTTAGCAAGGTAGCTGCCTGGAGATCGCAGCCCTGCTTTCCTCCCTCTTATCTTCCTTTAGGTGTATTTAGTTACTTTCCAAGCTATGTTGGTCTTGATATTGTCAAATACATTATAGTAGATGCTCATGACTAGTGACACCTCGATGTCAAGCTTTTCTTTTCTGCACTTTTATTTTGATTTGAACTCCTTATGAAGGTTTTATGTTAAATAGCTTGGAATTTTCTTAAAAATTAAAAATATAGTTTTGTTCTGGTAGTATCTCGGTTTACCTAGTACCACCATATATGCCATCACGACATGGCTAGTTTTGGGTCGTGACAGTTTGTTTCATACATATTATAAGTTGGGTTTAGGAGAATGACAAACTAATAAGCTAATTGTCGGAAACTAGAGTTCTAGTGATACACTTTCATTCTAAAAAGTCATTACTAAAATACTCCAACATTGAGAGTCATTTTTGTGATTTAGGCCACGTTTGTCAAAATTTCAAATCCCCTTGTATTATCTTCCACTTTTTCTTTTTCCTAAAGATTCCATTTGACTCCTAAACACTTTCATATATTCCTAATCTGCTTAAATGTATTTTTCAACCTTCCAGCACATAAAACAAATTATTCCTCGCTTCCTAAAGCCCCGTAAACTACTATGCATGGTAGGAAGTAATCCGGTCTTAAAAAACTAAGTTGGGAATAATTAAGGGTCAAAAGAAAGACCTAAAACCAAGCCATTATGCAATGGACTAAAGTTTCAAATGAGTTCATATAAGACCCAATTTTAGATGAGTGTAACTCCCAAAATATAAAGATATGCATATCTAATGCACTACCTATCAAATAAAAGTTGTTTGAGTTCTAATGTTTCAGGCCATTTATTTTTTGGACACTTCTATAAAAGTCATGGCCCTTGAACTATAGACTGTTTGGCGTTCCGGTTGGGTATGCAGATAGGCGTGGAACACCTCCTCTGGCGGCATGTCCAGAACTCATTTATGGGGTAACACTGCAGGGGCTGCAAGGCATCACTTATAGTGGTCACCTGTAGCCCTTAGAAACAGGTTGAGGCAGCCATTTTAGGTCTAAATTTTGGGTTCAGTGTTGAAACTTCTCCTTTATCATCTCCTCATGTGTTACTGTCACGACCCAAATTTTCACCTATGAAGTCATAATGGTGTCTAACACTGCTTGCTGGGCAAGAAAGTGCTTAACAATAAATAAGGAGCTAGTCTAACAAGTAACAACATATTGAAATAGAATAAAAGTAAACTCAGATACATATGATAGTATGTCTAAATCATATGTCTTTTACATAATCTCCTAAGATTTAGTGTCACAGAGTACATGAGCACTAGCTTATTACATGTAAGGTCTGAAAAGAAATTCAATATTGGATGATAAAAGAAGACAACAAAAGAGATAGGAAGGGAATTCCGGGGTCTGCAAACACCAAGCAACACTACCTCAAGTCTCCCGAAAAAGGTTCGAGCAATTACCTATGAACGTTGCTAGGATCAATATCGAGATCTGCATAAGAAGTACAGAAGTATAGTCGGAGTACAACCGACCTCAAGTAATTAGTAAGTAGCGAGTCTAACCTCGACGACATAGTGACAAGGCTATGACAAAACACTCACTATGAACCTGTACGAGTAATAAGCAGAAAAGCAATAACAATATAGAGAAACAAGTAACTACATAATGCACAAGATAAGAAAATAGATGACAGAGGACCCAAAATATTATCACATCACATCCTCATAACACAACATCGTAGCAAAGCATAACAACCAAAAATAACTACAAACATCTTTTTCGTTGTGGTGCACAACCTAATCTCGATATCAATACTAACAGGTGTCCATACTGTTGCGCCGCACAATCCAATCCCAATATCAATGACAATATCATTGCAGCACGAACCCAATCCTAATATATCAGTTCATTTGAAATGCTTAGTAACAATCAACAGGCAAGCCTCACAATATAATATTAAAGGGAACTAGAATGCATAAATCACCAAGGAAGTACAAGCGCGAACAAGGAAGGTCAAACAATGTAATATCCAAGAGCTAGCCTTATGACAATACCTGTAAGCACGTAATTTTTGTCCTATACGAAATACTCCTATAAAATCCCAAGAAAATAAATTTTTTGTTAATCATTTACCATTTTAGGAATTTTTGTAGTTAATTGTTTACATTTTGTGCATGTTTGAGTTTTATTTGGATTATGAAAAATACAAAAAATATCACGCATGGCATTTAGGCTTTATTTTTACATTCTTAGGATCAACCGGTAGTTACTTGTTTTATAAAAACTGAAAATCACAAAAAATGCTTCATTTTTATAGTTTTTCCTTTTATTGATTTTTGGTCTATTAATTTAGAATTAAGTATCTTTTATAATTAGTTAATTAGTTTAATATCATTTTTAGATAATTTAGGATTTTTAATTATTAGAATTTTAATTTAAAAAAATAAAAAAAGAAAAGAAAAGGAAAGGAAATTAGATAATGGAAGAGTTGGAAAAGAATTGAATTGGACCATCTTTAAATTAATTCCCCATAGCCCAAACATTTTCCTCTATACAGCCCCAGCCCAAAACCGGTTCAAACCAACAAAAACCGGACTAACCGGACTAACCCGCCTAACCGACCCAAATCCAAGCCCAAAGAAGTCATACCCGATCAGATCCCTTGTCACGACCAGGATTTTCCACCCTCGGGAGTCGTGATGACGTCTACTAATATAAGTTAGGCAAGCCAACCCTTATCTAATTTTTTCGATAACAAAATTCTTCTTTTAACAATTTAACAATGATAATATAAATACAACAGAGCAAAATTAAATAAGCGGAAGACTTAAATAAGTAAAACCGAATGAAATGCGGAAATCCAACATCGACCTCTACCCAAAATCTGGTGTCACATTACACACGAACTTATAAGAATACTAAATACAATCGTTTGAAAGATAACATAAACTGTTTGTCTCGAATGCATGAGATAACAGACTAAAAATAATGATAGATAAGACGCCGGGCCTGCGAATGCTTGCAAGGCTACCTAGGTGCCTCCTTAGGCTGAATGCTACCACCCACGCTACTGCCGCTGCTGCCCGAAATCTAGATCCATGTAAAAGAGCACAAAGTGTAGTATAAGCACAACTGACCTTATGTGCTGGTAAGTGCCTAGCTTAACCCCGGCGAAGTAGTGACGAGGCTAGACAGGACTACCACATAAACCTGTATAGTAATATATATATCTACAGCGGGAAATAACAAGAATAGCTATTTTAAATGGGAAGGGAACATGCTTCGGGGATAACAGATGATACATAAAATTCAAGAGAATAATAGGGAACATCAATAAATTATCTCTATCATGGATAAGGAAAATAAAGCCGATTACACTATCTGTACACATCTCGTTGCAGGCGTACAACCCGATTTTGTTTCTCAATGTTTCCGTGGTAGGCGTACCACCCGCTCCCATTTTATTAAATCTCGTGATAGGCGTACCACCCGCTCCCATTTTATTATATCAACAGTTCTTCCAAATGAAGTTTACTCTAATAAACGCAATAATTAATACGAATTCATAAGACAACAAGTACACCAAAATTATGATTCACAGAGGAAAACAAATAATGAAAAGTAGCAATTAATTATGGGTTTTAAGGAGCAATTAGGAAATTTAGTATTTAATATGTCGAATGTCAAGTAGCAATTAAGTCATATAAACATGTAGCAATTATGGAATAAATTCAAGACATGACGTTGCACAAGGATATCTTGATTCAACAAGAACAAGTAACACAATAAAAGGGAAATGTCAAACATAAAGAATCACAATAATAGTGGAATAATACAATTAAATGCACTTGAACTGATAACAATAAGAAATTATAACAAACGACAATAAGTGCACGACATCACCCTTCATGCTTTGACTCTCATCCTTACCAAGCAATGATATAATAAAATGTGCATAGCATCACCGTTTGTGCTTTTACTCTCTTTCCTCACATATAATCAATAGAATCGACACGGAATGGTACATCGTGCATCATGGCATCACCCTTTGTGTTTTACTCTCAATCGGTATGGAATGGTACATCGTGCGGCACGACATCACCCTTCGTACTTTAATACTCTTCCTCGCCCAAACAACAATCACAAACAAGGGGCAAGGGAATTAACAAATTTATAATAGAAATCCCGGCAAGGGAATAGAATTAAACAATTAATTCCGGCAAGGGCATAACATCAACAATCTCAACATCCCGGCAAAAGAACAATTTAATAACTCGGTCTCTTCTTTCACTTTCAGTTCATAACTCACTTTACCGCTTGAGACAATGCTCCAAAAGGGTTCAATTATTCCATATACTTTCACAAGTTTTTCTCAACAATTAGGAATCATCACCAAGGCATGAAAATATAACGAATTCAAGATATTCACAATTTAAAGACTCACGGTCATGCTAGACACCAACGTGTAAATACTTGTCACTATGCCTACACATCGTACTCGACAATTACCACATAGCAAATAAGACTCAACTCCTAATCCCTCAAGTTAGGGTTAAACCAAACACTTACCTCAAACTTCCATGGCTAGCTCAAGCCTCAAACACAGCTTTTCCTTTCAAATTCGGCTCCAACCCAATCGAATCTTTTATTGATGAACAAAGCTGAAAAATGTAAATTAATCGGGCTAAACAAAGCAATAATCCTTAGACTGAAACTCCAATATTACGAACAAAACCTCGAACAAAACCTTGACCGGACGATACGTGTGACTGAACAAAGATCTCATATATGCAAACTCAGAACAGCCTTTCAAACAGATTCACTGAGCTGATCCACCTAAATTTGCAGTGGGAAACATGGACAGAAGTTGCTCATAATCGGCACTACTTCTAAATTGGAATGCAGTGCCTCGTTGGCAAGAATTTCAGCAGCTTCAACCTTATACTTCCCCGTCATAGATTTTTACCTACTAATTCTTCAGTTGATTATCATCTCTTGTCTCATTTTTTTACTCTCTATGAAAATTACAATACACAATACAGACTTAGACCAGACATCCTAACTATTGTTCCCTATTTCATGGTAATCTTTCATCATAAACTTTTATTTTGTCCTTTGTGTTTCATCCTCCAATAAAATTCCAACATTAGGTAAGAATCTAGTTCAATCTTGACACAGCCCTAGAATAGCAATGTCGATGTAACAAAAACTCGTCGAGCCTACGCCGGAGTTTAGCCGTTGACGGGTTTTAATTGGGGAATTTGGCAGCAAACCAATATTAGCCCCTGTAGGTTTTGAGTTTAGTTGCTGCTGGGTTAGCTTAGAAATTTTTGGAATTTAGGTTAGTTCTTTTTTCCATCGTGGGGGATGGCTGCTCTCCTTTTAGTGTAGGAGTTTTTTTTGTGTCTAGGAATTGAAAACTTTCAAATTTAGAGTTTTAAGTCCGAAACACGTCAAACGACATCCGATTTCAACCAAACTTTGCAAAAATATCTTAAATCACATATAAGACCTGTACCGGGCGCCGGAACCAAAATATAGGCCCGATACCAACACGTTCTAATTGATTTTCATTTCAATATTTCTTAATAATTTCAGGAAAATAATTTTAATCAAATATTCATTTCTCGTGCTTGGGACCTCGAAATTCGATTCCGGGCATACGCCCAAGTCCCATATTTTCCTACGGACCCTCCGGGACTGTCAAATTACGGGTCTGGATCCGTTTACCCAAAATATTGATCGAAGTCAAATTTATTCATTTAAATACCAAAACTTAGCATTTCTTACATAATTTCACATTTAAGCTTTCCGGCTACGCGCCCGGACTGTGCATGCAAAACGAGGCGATTATAAATGAGGTTTTCAAGGCCTCAAAAGCACATAATGGGTAAAAACCAAGTGATGACCCTTTGAGTCGTCACATTCTCTACCTCTAAAACAACCGTTCTTACTCGAACGGATAGAAGAAAGAAGTACCTAAGTCGGGCAATAGATAGGGATAACGGATCAGCATATCAGACTCGGACTCCCTGGTCGATGCCTCAAGAGGATGACCTCTCCACTAAACACGAACAGAAGGAAAACTCTTGGATCTCAACTAACGAACCTGCCAGTCTAGAATAGCTACCGGCTCTTTCTCATAAGACAAGTCCTTGTCCAACTGAACAGTGCTGAAATCAAACACGTGGGCTGGATCGCCGTGATACCTTCGAAGCATGGACACATGAACACTGGATGCATGGCTGATAAGCTAGGCGGCAATGCAAGTCTATAAGCCACATATCCCACTCGATCAAGAATCTCAAACGGACCAATGAATCTAGGGCTAAGCTTGCCCTTCTTCCCAAATCTCATCACTCCCTTCATAGGGGACACTCGGAGCAATACCCGCTCACCAACCATGAAAGCTACATCTCGAACCTTGCAATCTGCATAGCTCTTTTGCCTGGACTGAGCTGAACGAAGCCTATCCTGAATGATCTTGACCTTGTCCAAGGCCTCCTAAACCAAATCCGTACCCAACAACCGAACTTCTCCCGGCTCAAACCATCCAATCGGAGACTGACACCGCCTACCATATAAAGCCTCATAAGGAGCCATCTAGAGACTTGATTGGTAGCTGTTGTTGTAGGCAAACTCCGCTAAAGGCAAGAACTGATCCCACGTACCTCTAAAGTCAATAACACAAGCTCGGAGCATATCCTCCAAAATCTGAATAGTCCGCTCGGACTGCCTATCCGTCTAGGGATGAAATGATGTGCTCAACTCAACCCGTGTACCCAACTCTCGCTGAACTACTCTCCAGAAGCGCAAGGTAAACTGTGTATCCCGGTCCGAAATGATAGATGCCGGAACACCATGAAGGCGAACAATCTCCCGAATATAAATCTCAGCTAATCTCTCGGATGAATAGGAGACTGCCACAAGAATGAAATGCGCTGACTTGGTCAGCCTATCAACAACGACCCAAACTGCATCGAACTTCTTCCGAGTCAGCGAAAGTCCAATAACGAAGTCATAGTGATCCTCTCCCACTTCTACTTGGGAAGCTCAATCTTCTGAAACAATCCACCCGTCCTCTGATGCTCGTACTTAACCTGCTGAAAATTCAAACAACGAGCCACATTTGCTACGATGTCCTTCTTCATTCTACGCCACCAATAATGCTACCGCAAATCCTGATACATCTTCGCGGCGCCCGGATGGATAGAGTACCGGGAACTATGGGCCTCCTCTAAAATCAATTCTCGAAGCCTATCCATATTGGGCATGCAAACCCGCCCCTGCAATCTCAAAAATTCGTCCGCATCTAAGGTAACATGCTTGGCACCTCCACGCTGCACCGTGTCTCTAAGGACACACAAATGGGGAGCCTCAAACTGCCGATCATGGATACGCTCAAATAATGAAGAACGAGCGACCGTGCAAAGCAAAACACGATTGGGCTCAGAAACATCCAGTCTCACGAACTGATTGGCTAAAGCCTGAACATCCAAAGAAAGCGGCCTCTCACCGACCGGAATATAAGCAAGACTGCCCATATTGGCTGACTTACCACTCAACGCATCGACCATGACATTGGCCTTACCTAGATGATAAAAAAATGGTGATATCATAATCCTTCAATAACTCCAACCATCTCCTCTGCCTCAAATTCAACTCCTTTTGCTTTAACAAGTACTCAAGACTCTTGTGGTCAATGAACACCTCACATGCCACGCCATACAGATAATGCCTCCAAATCTTCAATGCGTGAACAATGCTGCCAACTCTAAATCATGCACTGGATTGTTCTTCTCATAAATCTTAAACTGCCTCGAAGCATAGGCAATGGCCTTGCCATCCTACATCAACACTACTCCAAGCCCAATATGGGAAATATCACAATAAACTGTATAAGGCCCTGAACCTGTGGGCAAAACCAACATCGGTGCCGTAGTCAGAGCTATCTTGAGCTTCTGAAAGCTCGCCTCACACTTATCCGACCATCTGAATTGGGCACCCTTCCGGGTCAACTTGGTCATCGGGGCTACAATAGATGAAAATCCCTCCACGAACCGATGATAGTAGCCTGCCAATCCCAAGAAACTTCGGATCTCTGTAGCTGATGCTGGTCTAGGCCAGTCCTTGACTGCTTCAATCTTCTTTGGGTCCACCTGAATACCCTCTGCTGATACAACATGACCCAAAAATGCAACTGAACTCAACCAGAATTCACACTTCAAGAACTTAGCATATAACCGACATTCCCTCAGAGTCTGAAGAACCACTATAAGGTGTTGTTCGTGCTCCTCCTCGATGCGGGAATATATCAATATATAATCAATGAAGACTATTACGAACGAATCCAAATAAGGCCTGAACACTCGGTTCATCAAGTCCATAAAAGTTGCTGGGTCATTCGTCAACCCGAATGACATAACCAAGAACTCATAATGCCCGTACAGAGTGCGGAAAGCCATCTTAGGGACGTCGGATGCCCTAATCCTCGATTGATGGTAGCCAGATATCAAGTCAATCTTTGAAAATACCTTGGCACCCTGAAGCTGATCGAACAAATCATCAATCCTCGGCAGTGGATACTTATTCTTGATCGTGACCTTGTTTAACTGCCGTTAATCAATACACATTCTCATCGACCCATCATTCTCCTTGACAAACAACACCCTCTCACCCCAAGGCAAAACACTAGGTCTAATGAAACCTTTCTCAAGCAAGTCTTGCAACTGCTCCTTCAACTCTTTCAACTCAAGCGGGGCCATATGATACTGCAAGATGGAAATAGGCTCAGTGCCTGAAGCCAAGTCAATGCAAAAGTCAATATCCCTGTCGGGTGGCATACCCAGCAGGTCTGAAGGGAAAACCTCAGGAAACTCACGAACAATGGGCACAGAATCAATAGAGGGAACCTCGGCATTAGAATCACGAACATACAATAAATAGGCCAAATACCCCTTCTCGATCATACGCCGAACCTTCACATACAATATGACACTGCGGGTAGAATGACTAGGAGTCCCTCTCCACTATAAACGAAGCATACCCGGTAAAGCTAAGGTCCCAATCTTGGCATGATAGTCCCAGCTAGCGTGGTAAGGTGATAACCAGTCCATCTCCAATATAACATCAAACCAACCCCGTCCAGAAGAAGCAGATCTACTCGAGTCTCAAAACTGCCAATAACCACTATACGTGAACCATGGACGCAATCCACCACAATAGAATCACCCACTAGCGTGGACACATAGACAAGGCACTCAAAGAATCACTAGGCATGACCAGATACGGCGCAGAATAAAATCGAAGCTTCTCTACCACATACCAGAACAATACTTGCACCTCCACCTCTAATACCTTTACCTCCACCTCTAGCATCTCTACCTACACCTCTAATACCTTTACCTCCTCAAGGCCTCCGAAGACGAAGTTGATCTATCACTGGTCTGTGCTGTTGTTCAGCTGAAGAAGCGGTACATGACCTCACCATTCGCAAAAGGATAAGAGTTGGGATTTTAATTTAGCACTGAGAGAACAAAATCGCACGACAGTGAAGAATAAAAGTGAAACTTTTCCTAACTCTATAGCCTCTCGGGGATAAATACAGACGTCTTCATACTGATCCTTCAGACTCCACTAAGCTTGTCCGTGAGTTGTGAGACCTGTGTAACCTAGAGCTCTGATACCAACTTGTCACGACCCGAATTTCTCACACTCGGGAGTCGTGATGGCGCCTACTAATAGAAGCTAGGCAAGCCAACTCTTATCTACCTTTTTTGATAACAAAATTCTTCTTTTAACAATTTAACATTGATAATATAAATACAGCAAAGTAAATTAAATGAGTGGAAGACTTAAATAAGTAAAATCGAATGAAATGCGGAAATCCAACATCAACCTCTACCCAAAATCTGGTGTCACATTACTCACAAACTTCTAAGAATACTAAATACAACTGTTTGAAAGATAACATAAACTACTTGTCTCGAATGCATGAGATAACAGACTAAAAATAAAGATAGAGGAGACGTCGGACCTGCGGATGATTGCAAGGCTACCTCGGTGTCTTCCTGGGCTGAATGCTACAACCCGCGCTACTGCCGCTGCTGCCCAAAACTAGATCTATGTAAAAGAGCACAGAGTGTAGTATCAGCACAACCGACCCCATGTGCTGGTAAGTGCCTAGCCTAACCCCGACGAAGTAGTGACGAGGCTAGACAGGACTACCACATAAATCTGTGCAGTAATATATATATCTACAACGGGAAAATAACAAGAATAACTATTTTAAATGGGAAGGGAACATGCTTCGCGGATAACAGATAATACAGAAAATTTAAGATAATAATAGGGAACAGCAATAAATTATCTCTATCACGGATAAGGAAAATAAAGCCGATTTCACTATCTGTACACATCTCGTTGCAGGTGTGCAACCCGATTCTGTTTCTCAATGTTTCCGTGGTAGGCGTACCACCTGCTCCCATTTCATCAAATCTTGTGGTAGGCATACCACCCGCTCCCATTTCATTATATCAACAGTTCTTCCAAATGAAGTTCACTAATAAACGTAACCATTAATATGAAATCATAAGACAACAAGTACACCATAATTATGATTCACTGAGGAAAACAAATAATGAAAAGTAGCAACTAATTATAGGCTTTAAGGAGCAATTAGGAAATTTAGTATTTAATATGTCGAATGTCAAGTTAAAATTAAGTCATATAAACATGTAGTAATTATAACATAAATTCAAGACATGACGTTGCACAAAAATACCTTGATTCAATAATAACAAGTAACACAATAAAAGGCAAATGTCAAACATAAAGAATCACAGTAATAGTGGAATAAGACAATTAAATGCACTTGAACTAATAACAATAAGAAATTATAACAAACGGCAATAAGTGCACGGCATCACCCTTCATGCTTTTACTCTCATCCTTACCAAGCAATGATATAATAAAACGTGCACGACATCACCCTTCGTGCTTTTACTCTCTTTCCTCACATATAATCAATAGAATCAGTACGGAATGGTACATCATGCAACACGGCATCACCATTCGTGTTTTACTCTCAATCGGCACGAAATGGTACATCGTGCGGTACGGCATCACCCTTCGTATTTTATACTCTTTCCTCACAATTAATAAATAATGCACGGCATCACCCTTCGTACTTTAACACTCTTATCACCCAAACAACAATCACAAACAAGGGACAAGGGAATTAACAAATTTATAATAGAAATCCCGGCAATGGAACAGAATTAAACAATTAATCCCGGCAAGGGCATAACATCAACAATCTCAACATCCCGGCAAGGGAACAATTTAATAACTCGGTCTCTTCTTTCACTTTCAGTTCATAACTCACTTTACCGCTTGAGCCAATACTCCAAAAGGGTTCAATTATTCTATATACTTTCACAAGTTTTTCTCAACAATTAGGAATCATCACCAAGGCATGAAAATATAATGAATTCAAGATATTCACAATTTAAAGACTCACGGTCATGCTAGACACCAACGTGTAGATACTCGTCACCATGCCTACACATCGTACTCGACAATTACCATATAACAAATAAGACTCAACTCCTAATCCCTCAAGCTATGGTTAAACCAAACACTTACCTCGAACTTCCATGGTCAGCTCAAGCCTCAAACACAACTTTTTCTTTCAAATTCGGCTCCAACCCAATCGAATCTTTTATTGATGAACAAAGCTGAAAAATGCAAATTAATCGGGCTAAACAAAGCAATAATCCTTGAACTAAAACTCCAAAATTACGAACCGGAACCTCGAACAAGACATTGCCTGAACAGCCTTTAAAACAGATTCACTGAACTGATCCACCTAAATTTGCAGTGGTAAACATGGACAGAAGTTGCTCATAATCGACACTACTTCTAAATTGGAATGCAGTGCCTCGTTGGCAAGAATCTCAGCAGCTTCAACCTTATACTTCCCCGTCATAGATTTTTACCTACTAATTCTTCAGTTGATTATCATCTCTTGTCTCATTTTTGTACTCTCTATGAAAATTACAATACACAATACAGACTTAGACCAAACGTCCTAACAACTGTTCCCGACTTCATGGTAATCTTTCATCATAAACTTTTATTTTGTCCTTTGTGTTTTATCCTCTAATAAAATTCCAACATTAGGTAAGAATCTAGTTCAATCTTGACACAGCCCTAGAATAGCAACGTTGATGTAACAAAAGCTCGTCGAGCCTACGCTGGAGTTTAGCCGTTGACAAGTTTCAATTGGGGAATTTGGCAGCAAACCAACATTAGCCCTTGTAGGTTTTGAGTTAGTTGCTGCTGGGTTAGCTTAGAAATTTTTGGAATTTTGGTTCTTTTTTCCATCGAGGGGGATGGCTGCTCTCCTTTTAGTGTAGGAATTTTTTTTGTCTTGGCTACGTCTAGGTCTAGGAATTGAAAATTTTCAAATTTAGAGTTTTAAGTCCGAAACACGTCAAACAACTTTCGATTTCAACCAAACTTTGCAAAAATATCTTAAACCACATATAAGGTATGTACCGGGCGCCGGAACCAAAATATGGACCTGATACCAATACGTTCTAATCGATGTTCATTTCAATTTTCCTTAATAATTTCAGAAAAATAATTTTACTCAAATATTCATTTCTCGGGCTTGGGACCTCGGAATTTGATTCCGGGCATACGCCCAAGTCTCATATTTTCCTGCGGACCCTCTGGGACTGTCAAATCATGGGTCCGGATCCGTTTACCCAAAATATTAACCGAAGACAAATTTATCCATTTAAATACCAAAACTTAACATTTCTTATACAATTTCACATTTAAGCTTTCCGGCTACGCGCCCAGACTATGCATGCAAAACGAGGCGACTATAAATGAGGTTTTCAAGGCCTCAAAAGCACAGAATGGATAAAAACCAGGTGATGACCCTTTGGATCGTCACACCCTTCCTCCCCAAAACGACGTAGTTGTGGGACAAAACTATGTCGTTTCATTTACTCTAACCCATTAAATGACCCAAATTCCCCTTTAGTCTTCATTAATATGATTTTAAACCAAAAAAACCTAGGTCTTCTCTTCTATGAGATCGCCGCCCACTTTCGCTGTATCTTTGCCGTCCGGAAATCGTCTCACGGTGGCGGAGCACCTCCAAATCTTAACCCTAAAACCTCCGGTTTCTCCTAGTCCTTGTCCCACCATTAATTTTCCCTAAAGATCACCCAATCTTTCCAAATTATAGATCCAAAATTAAAAATCCAAACTTTTCTCTTCTTCCCAAATTTTTTGAGTTAAAACTTCAATCCATAGTAAATACCTTGTGAATTCCCCAGTTTCTTCAACAATATAACTTCGTCTGTTTATCAAAGGCCCTCTCTCATGGATTTATTCAAATTTCAGGAATTCAGCTTTCAACCGCTTCAATTTTGTCAAGTCTCTGCTTCGCTTCTTTTCGGCACAAGTTGAGGATTGATGCGTGAATCATTAGCCATGAATGAAAGTTCAGTTAATATTCGTGTTGCAATTCTCACCGTTTCGTCGAGATTTTGGTTCACCGGATTTTGAATTGAAGTTAATTAATCATTGATTTAGTTTTAGTTTTATCAGGTTCTAGTTTTCATTGA
Source organism: Nicotiana glauca (assembly GCA_026770625.1). Classification (NCBI taxonomy): domain Eukaryota; kingdom Viridiplantae; phylum Streptophyta; class Magnoliopsida; order Solanales; family Solanaceae; genus Nicotiana; species Nicotiana glauca. The sequence continues at coordinate 192,004 of MU719800.1, forward strand.
AGTTAACTAATCGTTGATCTCGTTTGATTTAGTTTGAATTGGAGTTTGAATTGAAGTTTATAATTAACAAAATCTCGACGATTAATTATTCTGTATGTTAGATTAGAGTTTTGGACATTTTGTTAATTAATCGTTGATTTAGTTTTAGTTTTCATTCAATATATTCTTGTTTCGCATGATAGATTAATTAAGGTTTGATTTTTTTTTTATTTTAATTTATTTTGTTTGGTCTGTCCTTGATTTGTTTCCAGTTGTATGAAATGGGAGTTTTGACTGCCGTTTGTTTTAACAGGTGGTTTGAAAGTCTAATTTTAGAGACTTTAAGGGTGTGATTGGGATTTAATTCAGGGGGTCTAAAGTTGTTTTGGCTTGGTAGGTTCTAGAAAGTTTTTCGGGAGGGGCTATTAGGGAATCAAACCACCAGAGTTTAGGTCAAGATAGGTAAAATTGCAATAATAAGTAATTGGAAGGCTAAAAGTGGGATTTTACATGGGGTAAATAGCAGAGTGTTCTGGACTTTGTACAAGTTTCTTATCCTTATGATGAAAATATTGATATTGGGGGAAAAAGGACGGACAACTGTAACAAAGGGCTATATTATTAGGAAAATTCAGAATTTAGGATATCATATTCCATTTTTGATACCATTTTTGGATACCCTATATATAGAAAACACTCACACAGAAAGAAGAAAGGAGGGTGAACGGCTGAAAAACCAAAGAAGGGAGGGTGAACGGCTGAAAAACCAAACTTTTGAGAAGTTTTCTTGAGAAATTTTGATTCCTCTCTTCTATTCTGGAGATTTTCTTTTGAGATTAGAGGTTTAAAAGTTCAGAAGCAGCTAAGAAATAGATCTGCATTAGTATTGTTGGGAATAAACCCCACAGAAATAATATTCACGGTAATAAAAGCGGAATAATAATGTAGCACCGAGATACGGTAATTAACAAAAATAAAAGAGTAACAATGACACCAAGATTTTTACGTGGAAAACCCTTTTGAATAAGGGAAAAAACCACGGCCCCGAGAGGAGAAACTGATATCAGTATAGTAAGGAATTTTACACTTTGTAGTTCCGAGTAAAATCCTCCAAAGACCACTACAACACTCAAAAGAAATAACCCTCTTTTGATATTCCCACCTCACTACAATATCGCTCACTCTCTATTTTTCTCACAGACTAATTTCTTATACCCTGTCTGTGAAACCTCACTCTTTCTTTCTCTCTTTGTTGGTGTGTGGAAATGAGAATTGAAGCTCTCCTTTTATAGCCAAAGCTTCACTCTCTAAAGCCTACAATATTTGACAATTTACACACACTTTTCACAATTCAACAAAGTTGGCTACCAACCCAAAGAAATTCAACAAGGTTGGCTACCAACCAAAACTAATTCAACAAAGTTGGCTACCTAACCAAAACAAGTCAACAAGGTTGGCTACCAAACCAAAGAAACTTTTATTAGGCACATGCCTAATACTTCTTCAAATGAGATGGACATCATCAATCTCCCCCTCCAGTCTCATTTATCTAGAGGAGGTAGCACTGTCTTCTAATTTGAGTGCATGCCGACAAGTTCTTTGCATAGCTCGAACTTGTTCCTTTGTACCACCTTCGTCAGCATATCTGCGGGATTCTCACTTGTAGAAATCTTCAAGACTTTTAGAGATTCATCATCTACCATTTCTCGAATCCAATGATATCTCACGTCAATGTGTTTGGTCCTTGCATGGTACATAGAGTTCTTGCTAAGGTCTATTGCACTTTGACTGTCACAATAGATGGCATACTCCTTCTGATGCAATCCAAGCTCTTGAAGGAACCGTTTGAGCCATATCATCTCCTTGCCAGTTTCTGTAGCGGCAATGTACTCTGCTTCAGTTGTTGAAAGTGCAACACACTTCTGCAACTTAGACTGCCATGATATAGCTCCCCCTGAAAATGTAAACAAATATCCAGTAGTAGATTTTCTGTTGTCAATGTCACCTGCCATATCGGCATCTGTATAGCCCTTCAAGATTGGATCAGATCCTCCAAAGCACAAACAATCTCCCGTGGTACCTCTCAGGTACCTGAGTATCCACTTGACTGCTTCCCAATGTTCTTTTCCTGGATTTTCAAGAAACCTGCTGACAACACCAACTGCGTGAGCAATATCAGGTCTAGTGCATACCATTGCATACATTAAGCTTCCGACTGCTGAAGAATAAGGAACTCTAGCCATGTTCCCTTTCTCTTCCACTGTTGTAGGACACATCTTTTTGCTCAACTTTAGATGACTAGCAAGAGGTGTGCTAACTGGCTTAGCATTCTTCATGTTGAAGCGTTCTAGTACACGTTCAATGTACTTTTCCTGAGATAGCCACAACTTTCTACGTGTTCTCTCTCGAACTATCTTCATCCCTAGAATTTGTTGTGCAGGGCCCAAGTCCTTCATATCAAATGACTTGGACAGATCTCCCTTCAACTTTGCTATCAACCCCTTGTCTTTTCCTACAATTAACATGCCATCCACATACAACAATAATATAATAAAGTTATTCTCAGAAAATCTTTTGAAGTATACACATGGATCAGAATAGGTCTTTAGGTATGTTTGACTTTTCATGAATGAGTCAAACTTCATGTACCACTGCCTTGGTGCCTGCTTCAATCCATAAAGACTCTTATTCAATTTGCACACCATGTATTTCTTTCCAGCTACTTCAAATCCTTCTGGCTGCTCCATATAAATCTCCTCTTCCAAATCTCCATGAAGAAATGCAGTTTTCACATCCAACTGCTCCACTTCAAGATCTAGGCTAGCTGCTAAGCTCAAAATAGTTCGAATAGAAGTCATTTTGACAACAGGTGAGAAAATTTCGTCAAAATCAATACCTTTCTTTTGTTCGAAGCCTTTAACGACCAATCGAGCTTTGTATCTGACCAGCTTGCCATTTCCATCTTTCTTGAGTTTAAAGACCCATTTGCATTTGAGTGGTCTTTTACCCTTTGGAAGTTCAACCAGCTTGTACGTGCCATTTTTCTGTAGAGATTCCATCTCTTCTTGCATAGCTTTCATCCACTGGTTCTTTTCTGGATGGGACAACACCTCCTTAAGACTTTCTGGCTCCCCCTCATCACTGATGAGAACATACTCTGTGGACGGGTACCTGCATGATTCTACCCTTGGCCTCTCTGATCTCCTCAGAGGTTGAGGTTGTTCTTCTTCCTGAGTGGGGTGCTCCACTTCCTCGACACCTTCATCAAGTTGCTCCCCCTGCTCAATAACCTCACCAGGTTGCTCCCCCTGCTCGGCAACCTCGTCGGTCGTACTTTCTGCACTTGTGGGATTGTTAGAAGTAGAAGGAATAGTAACAAGGTTAGGAATTATACCATTCTTCGCCTTTTCTGACATATCAGCAGCAGTTCCAACTTCACTTTCTCGGAAGACTACATCTCTGCTTCTGATGACCTTCTTCTTTACAGGATCCCACAATCTGTACCCGAACTCTTCATCTCCATATCCGATAAATATGCAGGGAACAGATTTATCATCCAGCTTTGTTCTCTGCTCTTTTGGTATATGTGCAAAAGCTCTGCAACCGAACACCTTCAAATGTGAGTAGGACACCTCCTTGTTGGTCCAAACTCTCTCTGGGATGTCAAACGCCAACGGAACTGATGGACTCCTATTGATCAGGTAACAGGCTGTCTGAACTGCTTCACCCCAGAATGACTTAGGCAGTTTAGCCATTCTGAGCATGCTTCTCACCTTCTCCACAATGGTGCGGTTCATCCTCTCGGCTATGCCATTGTGCTGTGGGGTTCCAGGAACTGTCTTTTCATGTCTGATCCCATGACTTGAACAATACTCTTCAAATTCCCTTGAAGTGTACTCACCTCCATTGTCACTTCGGAGACGTTTTAGCTTTCGACCAGTCTCCCTTTCTACTAGAGCATGAAACTTCTGGAAAACTTGAAACACCTGATCTTTGGTTTTCAAAATATAAACCCATAATTTTCGTGAAGCATCATCAATAAAAGTAACAAAATATTTGTTACCGCCCATTGATTCAATTTCCATTGGGCCACAAACATCAGAATATACTAAATCAAGTATATTCAATTTTCTTTCAGACGATGTCTGAAATGAGACTCTATGTTGCTTACCAAATAAACAGTAGTCACAGGGTTTTATTGTTGTACCTTTGGCATAAGAAATAAGTGATTTCTTGGCAAGAATCTGCAATCCCTTCTCGCTCATATGACCCATTCTTTTGTGCCACAAATCTGCAGAAATCCCATCTTGTGCCGCGTTCAATTCACCTTGGCATATTTCTGCATTTGTCTTGTACAACGTGCCATGAGCAACTCCCTTTGCAATCACCAATGATCCCTTAGTGAGTCTCCACTTTTGATTTGCAAAATAGTTCTCGTATCCATCTCGGTCTAAAGCAATTCCTGAGATCAAGTTCATCCGCAAATCAGGTACATGCCGCACGTCCTTTAGAACCAATGTGCATCCGACATTTGTCTTGATACAGATGTCACCAATCCCCGCAATCTTTGAGTAACTTGTGTTACCCATTCTCACAGTGCCGAAATCCCCTGCTACATATCTGCAAAAAAGATCTCTTACCGGTGTGGCGTGGCAAGATGCTGCTGTGTCAACCACCCATTCCGACTCTGGACCTGACAGATGCATGCATTCCTCTTCCTCATTTATAAAGAGGACAACATTATCATTGTTTTGCACCATGGCGGCTGTGTTGTCGTCATTCTTCTGGCCACTGGTTTCTCCTTTGCCCTTCCTTGGATTTGGGCAATCTCTTTTGAAGTGACCTGGTTGATCACAGTTGTAGCAATTTCTGGCTCTTGATTTGGATCGGTTCTTTGACTTCCCACGAGCTCCGGATCTACCATAGTTGTTCGAACTCCTTTGATAACTCCTACTTCTACCTTCTGTGATGAGAGCTTGTCCTTGATTTTCAGGCTTCTTTCTCATCTTCTCATTGAGTAAAAGAGCCGATGTAACATCTTTCAACTCAATAGTAGTCTTACCGTGCAGGATGGTTGTTGCCAAATTATCGTACGAAGATGGCAACGAGTTCAATAGCAAGATGGCTTTATCTTCTTCCTCGATTTTCACTCCGAGGTTGGCAAGCTGTGTGATTAGTCCGTTAAATACATTTAAATGTGACAAAAAATTCATACCTTCACCCATGTGTAGGGCGTATAACTGCTTCTTCAGGTACAATTTATTTGTCAGTGTTTTGGACATGTATAGGCTTTCCAACCTTGTCCAAATTCCACGTGCAGTGACTTCATCAATGATGTTATTTACTACATCATCTGATAAGTGCAACCTGATTGCACTAGCAGCTCTTTCATCCAAGTCAGCCCAATCCTCAGCTTTCATGGTATCAGGCTTTTTGGCATCAGCATCTAGTACCTTGTGTAATCCTTGTTGGATGAGCAGATCCCTCATCCTTCTTTGCCATGTTGAGAAACCGTTATCTCCGTTGAATTTTGCTACCTCGTACTTTACTCCGGACATTTTTATTTTTCACCGAGTATAGTACTACCGACAGTGAATAGTATTTTAGTGAACGAGCAGAACCTGTGCTCTGATACCAGTTGTTGGGAATAAACCCCCACAGAAATAATATTCACGGTAATAAAAGCGGAATAATAATGTAGCACCGAGATACGGTAATTAACAAAAATAAAAGAGTAACAATGACACCAAGATTTTTACGTGGAAAACCCTTTTGAATAAGGGAAAAAACCACGGCCCCGAGAGGAGAAACTGATATCACTATAGTAAGGAATTTTACACTTTGTAGTTCCGAGTAAAATCCTCCAAAGACCACTACAACACTCAAAAGAAATAACCCTCTTTTGATATTCCCACCTCACTACAATATCGCTCACTCTCTATTTTTCTCACAGACTAATTTCTTATACCCTGTCTGTGAAACCTCACTCTTTCTTTCTCTCTTTGTTGGTGTGTGGAAATGAGAATTGAAGCTCTCCTTTTATAGCCAAAGCTTCACTCTCTAAAGCCTACAATATTTGACAATTTACACACACTTTTCACAATTCAACAAAGTTGGCTACCAACCCAAAGAAATTCAACAAGGTTGGCTACCAACCAAAACTAATTCAACAAAGTTGGCTACCTAACCAAAACAAGTCAACAAGGTTGGCTACCAAACCAAAGAAACTTTTATTAGGCACATGCCTAATACTTCTTCAAATGAGATGGACATCATCAAGTATAACCTTAAAAAAACTAGAAAGAGAAGAGGAAAAGTTGGCAATTATTGTTCCATTGCATCCTGGTCTTCATATTCTGATTCTTTTCTTGAAAGTTGAGTGCATTATTTTCTTCCTAGGCGTAAATGATGAATTCAGCTGTTTAAAATTGGCTATTCACTGCTGTTTCAAGAGCTGTTGCTGCTGTTACTTTATTGTTGGAATTCCCTGGTTGTTTTGTTATCCAGCTACTCATCGGAACCTTGATTTCGACCCTCACAGTTTGAATATGTTTTATATGGAAGATGCTGTTTTTCTTTACTGAAATCAATAAAGATTGCCTGATGTTTGAAGTCTGATTTTCACATCCTTATTTAGTCTATTTAGCTTCTTTCTTCTCCTTCCTTTTCTCTTCTTCTTAAATGTAATAAATATGTAGTAGCACATGTCTAAGTGACTTATGTTAAGTGCTGAGTTTTATATTAAAATTCAAAGTAAAGCTATGGTGGTAGTCAGCTCATCTTCCCTGCATCCTTTGGCTAAATGGATATACACAGATTCATAAAAGCTCACAGAAGTCAATATGTAGTTTTTTGTTATTTGGACGATGCTTTTGGTTTTATTAATTGGGATTTACGTAACTTTGTCCAAATGTGAGCAAAGTTATACTTTTGGGATGTTTGTTGTTGTGTGCTGTTTCATTAGTAGTTCTTTGAGTTGTAGTCGAGGGAAGTCTTGTTAGAATTCAGGTTAACAGAGAAATCTAAGCAATTGGTATTGAGGAAAGCATGGCAAAAGAATAAGTGTCTGACTTAGTGTAGCAATATTGTGGTTGTGAAAAGCATTAATTTGGTAATGTGCGAGAATTTATAAATGAATAGAATGAAACTTTCAGATTAGTTGTTTGTGTGTGCACGAGAGTGAGAAGCTTAGAGAGGTGTGTTTGTATGAGCTTTTCTATCTGTTAAAGTGTACATATTAGTTTTGGAGTCAGCTGCGTATTTTCTTGAAGCTACTCTGGGCCAGTTTCTCTCAATAAATATTAGCCATGATAATTTTGAATATAGTGGTAAAATAAACCAAACTCAGCCTGCTGTAATGTGTGATATCGATGGGAAAGATAAATTTTGTTATCAAATGTGATTTCTCCTTAGGTTAAAGAAGGAAATTTATAATTATTAAATTAAATTCCATGCAACTTGAAAGAAGATGACCAAATTTGAAATTTTCCTAGGCTTACATCTTTATGTAATTAGTATGGTTTAAGGTTACCTTTTCTTTAGTCAGTTGTTCGTTTCTTCATACAATTTGTGTAGTAGTAATGTTTGGGCCTCAGCTATCAATTTTCTTTGGGTTTGCCTTGGGTTTCAATTGCATGACTTACATCTGAGTTCAATTCTGAGCCCAATAAGTGCTGATGCCCTCCTTTTGGTCTTAAAAGAAAAGAAGAAGAAGCTGAGTAACCAAGGATAAAAATTGCGCCGGCCCTACCCTCTCTCTATACAAGCGATTTTGTCGCTACAGTGAAATTGACAGGCCTATGGCC
>MU719802.1:0-76466 GCA_026770625.1 Nicotiana glauca
GGGACTGCCCGAGCCCGGGACCGCCAGGCCCGGGACCACCAGGCCCGGGACCGCCAGGCCCGGCCCGTTTGGCCCATTTAGGCCCGGGACCGCCAAAAATACAGCCTTAAATACGCCATCCACGCAAATAGGTTATCATGAGCAGTCTACTGTTTCTTCCTCACCTCCATCAATTCCACATACTCCAACCCCATCAATCACAGTGCTAATATCTACCACTAGTGTAGTTGTATGCCCACTTTTTAAAGCCAATTCTGAAAAGAGTACTCCCGATGTTCCCGCCACCCCTTCAACATGTACGACTCCCATATCACCCTTATCAAAGGCAACCTACCCATCGACTTCAATACAGTTTAATTCCAACATCCTACTCTCTTCCCCCTACCAACCTTTGGCCCTTCGCACACCAACTTGGGATCCAACTCATCTCTACCCTCATCGAGTTCATCTTCCATTGTACCCCTCTCCAACTCTGACAACCCCTTGGATTCAACCACACCAGCTTCCCCAACTTTATTTACCCGTACTGGAGCAAACCCTACCAGCAACTCCACCAACCTCATCCAACCAGTCACCACCACATTCTCCCAACTCGCGAGAACAAGATCAAGATCTTCAGGCATAACTCGTAGCAGCCATCGTATACAACAACGAAACAAGGCCAGTTCATGCATGCCTGGATGGAATAAAAGTGTTTGTCCGGAAGGAGGGATACAAAAGAAAAATTTACGTAAGGTATCCTCAACGACTGATGAAGGTATCATTCCGGATACGGCCCACAACAAATCCCGACGTCGGAAAATATGCCATGCTACTTCTTCTAACTTTTCGTCTACGCCAAGGGGAGAGCAGCAGCAAATGGAGAAATCCAAGGAGTAGCCTGCTTGAATCAGACAATTATAATATGAGTATCATAAGGAACTGTAGAGGGGCAAAATCCGCTGAGTTTAGAAGGAACTTCCACTCCCTTCTTGATTATAGTAGGCCATCCATGGTAGTGCTTCTGGAGACTCACTGTCAAACTCATCAACACCTTAGCCACTACTGCCCAAGAGGTCCACTGCAACATCCAGGTACGTCCCTTACTATTTAAATTTTTGTTCACTGCTATTTACGCAAGTACTGATTTAGGTCATAGGAAAATGCTTTGGGAAAATTTAATGTGTGTATATGATAACTACAAAGGCCCTTGGATTTTAGGAGGGGATTTCAATGAAGTAACACATGCTGCTCATAAATTTGGTGGGCTACCTATAAATATATCACGTTCAAATAAATTCTTAGACTGTCTCAATTATTGTAACTTGGTAGATTTAGGTTACAAAGGCAGTCGTTATACTTGGACAAATGGGAGACATAATGCTGCTAATATACTTAAGCGTATTGATCGCGTTGTTGCAAATTATAGTTGGATACACCAATTCCCTAAGGCAATGGTCACTCATCTCCCACGAACACACTCAGACCATTATCCCATAAAATTAGAATTTCAACATAAGACTCTCCCTAGAAAGAAAATTTTTCGTTTTGAGACCATTTGGACGTCACACCCTACTTTTCCAACTATTGTTAAAGAAGCCTGGAGGGATAATTTAACTTTCATTCCTGCTATACATCAGTTTACTAAATTAGTACAAGAATGGAACGTCTCCACCTTTGGTAATATTTTTAGAAGGAAAAATAACATCTTAACCAGACTCACTGGTCTTCAGTCCTGTATCCATTATCCCACTAGTATTTTTCTGCAAAACTTAGAACAACAGCTTATAATGGAATATAAACATCTCCTGATACTAGAGGAGGATTTCTGAAAATTAAAATCCATATAAATTGGCTTAATAATGGGGATGCAAATACAAAATTTTTCCACTTGTCCACTATAAACCGTAGAAGACAAAATAGAATTACTGCTCTTCAGGACCAAGGAGGAAACCGGCTCACTAATCCTAATCAGATCAAAGAGCATATTACCCTTTTCTATAAAAATCTATTCACAACTACTAACACACTCTCTTATCCTAATAATAACAACAACTTTTCATACAATGTTCTAACTCCTAAAGACAACCATATTTTACTACAGCCTTTACAGGATAAGGAAATCATCGACGCTATCCACTCTTTCCAACCTCTTAAAGCACCAGGACCGGATGGTTTACATCCTGTCTTCTACCAGAAATATTGGCATATTATAGGAGATTCTGTCAAAAAATTTCTGTCACAAGGTGTTTACTGATTTTTGTATTGACCCCGCTATTAACAATACTTTTAGGAGTCGTTTGATTGGAATATGAGTTATACCGGTATAAGTTATACCGGTATAAGTTATAATGAGATAAGTTATACTGGGATTAATTGTGCTGGGATTGTTGTTTATTCATTGTTTGGTATGTTGTATTAAGAATGACAATTGGATAATTTATAAGAGGAAGGTATAAGTTATACCGGTGCTAATTACCCCACCATATGTGAGGTATAAGTTATACCGGTGTTAAAATTAACACCGATATAACTTATACCTGATTTGCTAACCAAACAGAGTATTAAGGTAGTATTAATTCTTATACCACCCTTATACCTCATACCAAACGACCCCTTATTTGTCTCATTCCCAAAAATGAGAATGCTGCCACAATCTCACAATATCGTCCTATCAGCCTCTGTTATACTATTTATAAAGTTATAACAAAAATCATAGTAAATAGATTAAAATATTTTCTAGAACATATTATTCATCCTAGTTAGTCTAACTTTCAAAAAAATAAAAGAGCGGCTGATAATGCCATAATAGTTCAAGAAATCCTACATAGTTTCCGAAAAAGGAAAGGCCTTAAACTAAATATGTTTCTAAAACTCGAACTTGAAAAATATTTTGATAAGTTAGAATGGTCATTCATTTACAATACCCTGGTGTCCTTAAATTTCCCAAATGCTCTCATAAGACTTATCATGTCTTGCATTACGACTACCCCCGCTTCCATTCTTATTAATGGTAGCCCCACCACATATTTTACACCTACTCAAGGTATTAGGTAGGGTGACCCCTTATCACCCTATTTGTTCATCCTCTGTCTATAAATGCTCTCCCAGAGTATTAATTCAGTTGTTGACTACAACAGATGGCTGCCTCTTACAATATCAAAAAGGGGACCACAAATCTCTCATCTCTTTTTTGCAGATGATATCATTCTAACTTCACAAATTTACTTGTCAGTCAATTATCAATACCCTTAATCAGTTCACCCATCAATCGGGTCAAAAAATAAATTTTGAGAAATCAAAAATATACTTCTCTAACAACTGCCAACCTTCTATTAAAGAAGTAGTAGTCTAGCTTTTCCAAATGAATGAAGGTAAAACTTTTGGAATGTATCTAGGTTTTCCCATCTTTACATAAAAACCCTGCAAAAGGGATTATCAATTTCTATTGGACAATTTTAAAAATAAATTGCAGGGTTGGAAGACTACTTTCCTATCAAGGGCTGGAAGAATCACTCTAATAAAAGCCACCCTCAATCATCTACCTAATCATTTAATGCAGTATATCAAAATCCCTGAATATATACTTACATACCTTAATCGGTACCAATGTAATTTTTTTGGGGCACTACTCCCCAACAGAAAAAACTCCACCTCGTCAAATGGTCAACAGTAACATAACCTATTGACCAAGGGGGGGTTAGGAATTCACAATCTTAGTATTAAAAATAAAGCCTTACATGTAGGCTTAGCCTGCAGATTATTCCATAATCCAAATCAATTGTGAGCACAAATACTCCTCCATGCTAACATCAGACCACAATCCTCAGTCAGAATTAAAGCCTCCAACACTTGGAGACTTATTATTAAGGCATGGTCCTACTGTCAACTAGGAGCTAAATGGAATCTCTCCACAGGGAATCATGTCAAGTTTTGGACTGATCCCTGGATCACCCATACTAAAACATTACGTAGTTACATTCATGGAACTTTGCCACAACATGAGGAGACTAAATTAGTGTCAAATTACTATCATGAGAATTCCTGGCATTTAGATACTTTACCTTTCCATATTCCCACTCAATTATACACAACAATTACTAATATTTATATGCCTACTATCCGAGCAATGCCTGATCAAATTTACTGGGCTCTTACTGAACATGTGATTTTTACAACAAAATTCACATACAATGCTTTATTATCAACAACCTATACAGATACACTACTTTCTCAGTCCTATAAGTGGATGTGGAAACTTCACATCCCACCAAAATTAAAAAATTTTCTATGGCTACTTTCCCATAATAGACTGCCCACAGCTTCATACTTGGCATGCATGGGAATTATACGCTCAAATCTGTACGAAATGCCATATGGAGCCTGAAACAATACTCCATATAATTTTTGATTGCCCTCACACATCTCCTTTATGGAATACACTAGGGATATCCCTGACAAATGTTTTCCCTCAAACTCATTTTCCTAACAATCTTGCTTGGCTACATCAACCGGTACACACCTCCTCCCCCTCTACTCCTCATCATATACCATCCACAACAGTAATCCTTTTTGTGCTATGGAATATTTGGATTGCCAGGAATAAACTTCTTTTTGAAAAAACTAATTTTTTTCTAAATATCTCTCATATCCTGAAAAATGCAGCAGAATTTTATTTCCTAACATAATCTTCTACACAGAATTTACGTCCAACACCCCTTTACATAAAATGGCACCCTCCCGCTCCAAATACTTTTAAACTCAATATTGACGGATCTTGTTCCCCGGACAAAGGAAAATATGGCATTGGGGGTGTTTTCCGTAACAGTCAGGGCAATTGGATTTTAGGCTTCGCAGGGACAGCTCAGGATGGTACTCCAATTCATACTGAACTACTTGCATTACTCATGGGCCTCAAAATTGCAATACATCAACATCTCACACCAATCATCATTGAGACGGATGCTCATGCAATACTAGGTATGTTTTCTTCCCCGGTTATAAAATTTACTAACATAATTAGTGACTGCAGGTTCTTGCTCCAACAGCTGGATAGTCCGCCCTTACACTATATCTATAGAGAGCAAAACAGTGTAGCAGATAAATTAGCCTCGTATGGAGCCCTACAGTTAAAGGAAAATGCCGGCTTTTTGGACAACCACCACCTTTTGTAAACTCACTCTTCCACCAGGATCAACAAGGCATTTACAAACAAAGGATGGTTAGGAATAGTACTAGGGTTTCTAAACTTTTGCTCTCTAGTTCAACTAATATATGTAATAGTACTACTTTCTCTACTGGTTTGTTATCTCGTAGTAATAGTTTGTTACTCAGGACTAGTAATGCATCCCATGACTCATGTCTGGGACACTTATGTAGTCTGATGCCTCTCATGCATCAACTATCTAGGTGTAATGTATAACTCTATATTTAAGTAATATGCATTATCTTTCCTACCAAAAAAAAAAGTTTGCATGTAGTTCGAATAAGGAGTGATTTTATATTTAAAGTTTTAATTAATTTCGAAGCCCTATATATTAGAAAAATAATTAAATGATTATTTTTAAATGTAAGAGAAACAGTTAAATATTTATTCCTAAATATTAGGGAGATAGTTAAATAAATGTTCTTAAATATTAGGATAATAATTAAAAGACTATTTTGTCTAATTTGAACTCTAATTTTAAAGGGTAAAAACTGCGAAGAATATTTCTTTAAGGCCTTCGTGCTTTTATATATATATGATTAAAAATTGGATTCAGAGTTTAAGAAAGAATGAAAGTTTTTTGAAATTTTTTATCTAAAATAATTCATAGACATTTATCTTGTTATAAATCATCTCATTAAAAGGAAAATAAGAAGTTTAAAGTTATGCTGGTAGAGTCAGAGTCAGAAGGGAAAGATGCACAAAAGAATGATGAGGGGTGGATAACAGTCCTTGGTAAATCAGTAGAAAGAGCAGTTAAGGCTAAACAAAATGAAGAACAAGAACTAGCCGGAAATAATGGATTTCAAAGTTTGAAAAATGATCAAACATATGATGAACCAGGTAAAAGCAAAGTGCAGCTGAGTAACCTAGGGGTACAGGAACTGTATCATGATCCTTCTTTCATACCAGTTTGAGTGTGATAACATGGAATGTTAGGGGGTTCAATAAAACTTATAAGCAAAATGAGGTAAAGGAGTTCATAAAAGGAAATAATAAAGCAGTAATAGCTTTGGTTGAGCATAGAGTAAAAGAGCAGAAAACTAATGAGGTAAATAAAAAGATTGCACCTAGATGGAAATGGATATCCAACTCTAGTACAAGGCACAAAAGTAGAATATGGGTAATCTGGGATCCTAGAATCTAGACATTTGAACCAGCTGAAGTTGATGAATAATTGATACATGGCCATATTAGAATAATTTCAAAATTCAATCGCATTTGGATTTTCAGCAATATATGGCTTGCATACCATTAAAGATAGGTTGAATTTGTGGAGAAAGCTGAGGCAGATTCATAGTATGCAACAAGGTCCTTGGTTAGCTATGGGGGATTGTAATGCTATCCTACATGCACAAGACATACAACATGGTTCTGAGATTCAAGATATGGAGAAAAAAGATTTTACGGAGGATATAAATGATGATGGGATGAATGAATTACAATATGTGGGAAGGAATTACACATGGACTAACAACCATACTTACAGCAGGATAGACAGAGGATACTAACTGGATGATGACAATGCCAAATTTGAAAGTGTAGGTGCTAGAGCCACTTGTCTCTTATCACTCACCACTGAAACTAATGATCACACAGCTACATGGAAAGAAGAACAAACCATTCAGATTTTTCAACTGTATAGCTGATCATCCCCAATTCATATGGCAAGTTGAGCTAGCTTGGAAAGAAAGGGGTGAAAAAGGGATGATGCAGGATATCTGGAATAACCTCCAAAAGAAAAAGTTGGTTATCAAAGGGATAAACATACAACACTATAAAGGGGTTGATGAAAGGATTAAAGTGACCTGGAAGGAACTGCAGTTAGTGCAAGAGGACATGAGCTGTAAACTACATAAGATAGAATTAATTGAAGAGGAGAAAGTCTTGAAGTGTGAATTAGAAAAATGAGTAATGATTGAAGAGAGTATATACAAGCAAAGATCCAAAGTTCAATGGTTGAAGCTGGGGGATTCAAACTCAGCCTATTTCTTTGCACGGATGAAGAATAAGAGTAATTTGAATGAAATCCAGATTTTAACAAAAGACATAGGAACTCAATTAGTGATGGAGGATGACACAAAGGCATAAATATTGGGATATTATAAGAAACTACAAGGGTAAAGAGCAGAAAATACTCCAGCCATTGTGAACACCTAATTTTTGACCATGTTTGAAATTATTCTCGCTCACTACCCACTTTTCTCACTTTCTCCACTCACAATCCACTTTCCCCACTCACTTCCCACTTTCCCCACTTTCTCCACTCAATACTCCATTCTCTATTATTCCACAATCCTTGTACCCCACTTTTATACCACTCACAACCTTCACCCCTCCATAAAACTCACACACATAAGATGTTAGATGCTAGAGGAGAGAGTTGTTTACAATCTATATACACTGGAGATACAATCGATATACAATGGGAAGCCAAAAACGACCCTCCTAAATTAGATTTTGGACTTCCTCTCCTTCACATTCCAAAGGTTTGGAACTCATATTCTTCATCCCTGAACCAGCAGCCATAAACGAACACACATGGAGGAGACCTCCCCCCGCTCGGCTGGTCGTCGGCTAAAGAAGGAAGCAACTATTTCTATGGTTGGATGCTGAACCAAAAATGACCCCATTCCACCGTTACACCACCGTGAAACACCCCTAAAACTCGAACTCAAACCAGCCACCACCCTCCATGAAAACCAGCTGTAATCCCTCTTGTACTAGCCGAAAAATACTATGAAAAGCAACTCCAAGATAACTCCGGTGGTTGAGATTTAGCTAAGGTCGCTCTGAGGTTGCTGTTCGAGTTTCCGGTTATAGGCATTCAAGCTATTTTGTTGTTCGTCGCTCAAGTTTTTGTTGGCTTTACTCTACTGTAAGTCTCACTTGGAGTTTTCCACCTGATCAAGTTATGGAAAATTGTTTGGTTTAAAGGTCAAATCTCTCTCTCTTTACTACACTTATTATTTTGCTAATATAGTCTTTTGTGTGATGTTTTCGTTTGGTTAATGCGATGGAAAGAATGAGCAGTAGCATATTAGTTTATTTTAATTTTTTATTGTGGTCTCATTTAAAAATATCTTCCACGATCAGTTTGTCTGTTGTTCAGCAATATTGTTTTGTTCATGTTAGTCATCCATTATTTCATATAGCTGATCCTTGATTTTGTTAGTTAGTTAAGTGTACATGAATAACTAATTTGGGGTTGGATATAGGTTTGAATCCGGCTGATATCTTGATTAGTGGTTTAAAAATTTGTTTGGGCTTTAAAACCAAGGACGTATAAAGTGTTTGCAATTTGATTTGTGCAAAGTCACTAAAGAAGGCCTAGGACTATCTATTACAATTGATCTTTTGGTTAATTATGGTGGGTCAGGCTTTGTCTAGTTTATTGATACTACGTATTGTAGTAGGACGTAGATTATTAGTTTTCTAATTTTGGTATAATGGTGCTTGGAAATATAATAAAAAGTAAATCTTTTTTCCTCTAAATTTTTTCTAGTTTCCCGAGAGTTTTGCTATTTGTGGAATTTCTCATTATGTATATTTTTTTTTGCTTTTATATCCATAGTGTGCATTGATATAATGGTATAAATAAAAGTTGAAACCCATAGAAAAGTTGCAAAAAGATCTCATACAATGCCATGACCAAAGCTTGTATTAGGCGTGCCGTTTAGCTAAATTCCACGACCCTCACAAATTGTCAACGCGAAATTGCTTTAGGCACGTTAGCTTTAATAATATACCTTCTTAAACTCGGGTGCGCATTTATGTGACCCAAATCCAAATCTCAACGATGTTAAAATATGTCAAAAACCGTGGGTGCATTTATGTGACGTGGTTCGAGACGTGTTTTAATGACGTTGCAATTCTCTTTAAAAAATAATAATAAAAGCGGTTAAAAGTTAAAATTTGCACATAGGTTCATAAATTTTTTAAATCAGATAATTAAGCTGAATATAACAGTTGAGCGACCGTGCTAGAACCACGGAACTCGAAAATGCCTAACACCTTCTCCCGGGTTAACAAAATTTCTTACTCGGATTTCTGGTTCGCGGACTGTTAAACAAAGTCATTATTTTCCTCGACTCAGAATTCAACCGGTGACTTGGGACGCTATAAATCTTCCAAGTGGCAACTCTAAATTTAATAAATAAATAATCCTTTTTCGATTGTCACTTTAAGTTGGAAAAAACTCCCTTATACTTTCGGATGTAAAAAAGGAGGTGTGACAGCTCTGGCGACTCTGCTGGGGACCCGAACCCAGAACTTCGATTCAGGGTTCAGGAATTCGAGCTTAAAATAACGGCTATGATTGGCTTTATCTGTTATATGATTTTCCTACATGTTTCATCCTAATGTGTTAAATGCCTTACCGCTTTAATATTTGGTGAATTGTATATACAAACTGCTACGAAACCCTTCCTCTCTCAAAGTCTTCTACATCATGGAGAAGGGTGCAGTTCGTGTGAATTCTCTTCTGTTTAGAGTCTTATCCCATTTTAGAACGAGGTTCAGGCAAGTTGCTAAGCCTGCGAAGCTTCTGTATTCCCGGTACGCTACTCCCTCCCCCCCTCCCCCCGGCTCGAGTTATCTGCTCGGGTAAACCAGGTCTAGAAAAATAAACCCAGGTTTTAAATATAGTATAACAAAGCCTCATGCCGGATCCCTAGTAGGAACGTTTGTTTGCATCACGTGCATTTGACTTAGGAGACTCAACACAGGGGTTGGGTCTATCTAGGACAGGTGTACCCGAAATGAAAAGACCATCCTGATGCATCCTACTTGCTACTTGCGCATCTATTTGTTTCGGCTTGCATGTTGACTGACTTCTAGAATATGAAAAGAAAATAAAAAAAAAAGGAAAAAACAAAAACCAGGAGTGAGGTAGGTATTAGAAAATTCTGAAACTCTGCCGAAATTCTGAAAAAAGAAAAGTCATTTCAAAATGAGACAAAATTTTCAAGTTCCATGTTTCCCGTGTTCCGTCAAATCTGGCGAACTACACGGGTCTGATTCTCACCGGAAATGAGATACGTTGGCAAACCTCATCGGTTCCGGCCCACCATTTTCAAAAAAAAAATTGAAAAATATTTTCATTTACTTCCTTCTTTAAAAAGTCTTTCTTTAGACCCAAATATTTTAAAAAAATACAAAAAGAAAATCAATTTCATTCTTATTTCAAAAATTGAAAAGAAAATTCAAAATTCAAAAAGTATTTTTTTCTTCAGAAGTTTTTGTTTCATAAATTCAAAATAAAAGTCCAAAAATTCAAAAATATTTTCTTTCTTCTTTAGAAGTTTTTCTTTCGAAATTTCGGAAAAAAAAAAGTCGAAATTCAAAGAAAAAAAAATCTTTCTCCTTTAGAAGTCCTTTTTTTTTCTGCAAAAAAAATTGAAGAAAAATCAAAATCCAAAAAATATTCCCTTTCTTCTTTATAAGTTTTTCTTTCGAAAAATAAAATAGAAAATTCAAAATCCATAGAAATAAAAAAGAGGTAGCTTATTTGTTTTATTCATGATCTTCCCGAACTACGCAAGATCTGATTTATGTTCCCACATGATACATAGGCAACCCACAGCAGGTTCGATCGAATAGTTAAAAAAAAAAAGCAAAAACAAAAACCAAAAGAAAAGAGAAAAAAAAAAGAGTGTTCATTCTAACATGCTTGTTGTTTTGAAATAAAAGCCGGTCAAAGGTGGTCGGTATGTTGGTTTGCAATGGCGAGTCACAAAAATAATCCAAGATCTCTCGGAAATAAAAGCATCTTCTCAACCAATGGAACAAGCACCATTGTTGTTGATCCAAGGTCACGAAAAAGCAAGTAGGCAAGTTGGGGCGAAAAATTAAAAATGGAGGCAAATGTGGGGTAGACTTTATCAAATTCGAGCAACAAAACATGGATTGCTCGGGATGATTGTCAAAATTCGAGTGTTGGATCCAAAGCAACCAAAATGGTCAAATGTCGTAATAATGTTTATGTGCGAATGTGTGGCTAAGATGCTGCTTAGTAATTGAAAAGTCATTCTCTCCTCACTAGGAAGGAATCTTGGTAGCTTGTTTTGATATTTTTTCTGTTATCTGGGTTATTTCAGGGTTGTGATCCAGATTTTATTTGTTTTATTGAGTCAAACCCTTCTATCCTTCTATTCTGTTTGTATGAGTCATGTTCGTCTGTTTGGTTGCTATTTTCATTATTCGGGTTACTTTAGGGTTGTGAATCGGATTTTCGGTTGTTTGTCTTGTTGACAAACCCTTTCATCCTTTACTCAATAAAATATAGTTTGTCCTTTTGTGTCATTCTATTCTTAGTTCTTTTCGCGCTAGTTCTAATAACATGACATGCATGCAGAAATTTTGGCCAGATTTTAGAAACTGATTTAATCTGGAATTGGATAATTGAAAAAAAAAATATTTTGGAGGATGAATAAAGAGTTGAAATACTTTGGAATTAAGGTCGAGTAAAATTCACTTTCAATTCATTGTGAAGATCGGGCTTGAGGATATTTAATCAATTGAAGTATGTTGGAAAGTTTGACATTAGAAAATGGAAAATGTCTTTTGACCACGACACACCAAGAAGATAGGCATGTTCATCAATGTTGTGATTGTAAAAGGATAATATGTTTGGTGTTATCGAGGATGGGAGGCCCTTTTTCTGCTACCCAAATATGTTATACCCTTTGTCACCCCTTTGAGCCTGTGTTATTTTCTTTGACCACCCTCTTTTGAAATCAAGTTTAGAGTCAATAGTCAAAAAAAAAGGAAAAAAAGGGAAAAAGAAAAAAAGTTCAAGTCTCAAGAGTACAAACTGGAGCAATTTTCAAGTGAAAAAAGAAGAAGAAAAAAATTGTCAAAGGTCCATGCCCTAAAAAAATAAAAGTTGGGGCAAACAAAAAAAGAAAAAGAAAAAAAAGAAAGACGAAAAATAGTTTAGGTCAGATGTTTGAACTACATTCGACCTGATTCCTTAAAGAATAATGATACGTAGGCAGCCTCACGGTTCGGTCCAACCAAATAAGAATTCAAAGAAAAAAGAAAAAAAACAGAAAATAAATTCAAAAAAAAATCCCCAATAGCTGAAACTGGGCAGATATTTTATTTCACTTCTAAAAGAATCGATTCCAAGAGTTGTAAGTCCATAACCCCTCATTTGGAGTTTCCTTTGAGTCTTCATGCCGACCTTTCTTTTCAACCCTATCCAAAAAACCTCCCAAGTAAAGACCTCCCGATATGTCTTCAAGAATGCCAAGACATGCATGTAATGAGCAATGGTTGTCACACGACATAGAACAATGTCAGTCTCACATAAGGAATCAAAGCAACAGAAAGAAAGAAAAAAAAGCGAAAGAAAAATGAGAGAGTCTTGCTATTTAAACCTTCACGGGCACTGTAAGTCGACGGTAAGTAGAAAAATGAGAGAGACTTATTGGTGAAAACCCCTCGGGGCACCACTAGTCGAAAGTGAGTCATGAAGCTGATACAAATGATTGGCATTAACAAGCCCGACTTCAAAGGTTATAAGAATGGTAAAAGGAAAGATTGGATTAGTTTGGTAGATCGGCCGTCAAGTCCAAAATGCATGTCATGATCATTAAAACTAGTTATTGAAAAAGAAAAGAAAAAGAAAAAGAAAAAAAAAGAAAAAGAAAAAGAAAAAGAAAAAGAACTATTCCTTCTGTCCTTCCGATAGAGGCATTTCTTGTTAATACTTGTTTTTTTGCATCCTTGTGTCCTTCACTCTGATCCTGTCAAAATAAGCAAGAAAAGATTTCAAAATCTACTACCAGCTTTTTAGTTGCACAAAGTAAAGTTGGCCAGCACACTCAGCTGTTACAGTCAGCATGCTTTAAGGATTCATGCAAAGGCTCTCCCCCCCCCCCCAAAGGACTCTTGTCAGCTTACTTGGTACAAACAAAGATAAATTGTAATTCTCTCTGACAGGCAAATTGCTCAAAAAGCATAAAGTCAATCGAGATATCAGAAAAGGTCACCTAAGAAAAGATCTCCAGTTGGGATAAGGCTGATTGAGCCACAAATACAAATGGTACTAGGTGTAACAATTAGGGTTGATGCAGAGCAAAAGTCTCTTGAAACCGACTCAAGCTAATTGAGCAGAACCAAAGCTGCCCAAGACTCAAGGCCACAAATTGACCACCATTTTTAAAACTGACAAATTTTTCTTTGTTTTCAACAGGAACAAAGCAGTGCAAGGAAAGTGGTTCAAAAAATAAAAAAAAGGAAAGAAAAGAGAAAATGAAAAAAAAAACAAGAAAAAAAAACAAGGAAAAAAAGAGAAGAAAAAGAAAGAAGAGAGGAGCCGACAAAGGGAAGTTTCTCAAATCTTTGCCTTTATTTGTTTTTCTATTGTGCATAAAATCTTGCCATTGATCTTCACATTTTTTTCCTCCAAGGATAAAAAGTCCTAGTCCGATGGATTTTCCTCTCAATAACAATCTTAGTCTGATGAATCTTTCTCCTAAGATAAAAATCTTAGTCTGATGAATTTTTCTCCTAAGATAAAAAAAAAATATAGTCTAATGAATTTTCTCCTAGGATCAAAATCTTAGTCCGATGAATCTTTCTCCTAAGATAGAAAACCTAGTATAATGAATCTTTCTCCTAGGATCAGAAATCTTAGTCTGATGAATCTTTCTCCTAAGATAACAAAAAGAGACCTAGTCTGATGAACTTTCTCCTAGGATCAAAATCTTAGTCTGACGAATTTTTCTCCTAAGATAGAAGACCTAGTCTGATGAAATTTCTCCTAGGATCAAAATCTTAGTCTGATGAATCTTTCTCCTAAGATACCAGAAAATAGAAATCTTAGTCTGATGAATATTTCTCCTAAGATAACCAAAGAAAAAAAGTGACCTAGTCTAATGAACTTTCTCCAAGGATCAAAATCTTAGTCTGATGAATTTTTCTCTTAAGGTAGAAAACCTAGTCTGATGAATTTTCTCCTAGGATAAACGTCTTAGCCGGATGAATCTTTCTCCTAAGATAGAAAATTTAGTCTGATGAATCTTTCTCCTAAGATAATAAAACAAGAACTAGTCTGATTAATTATCTCCTAGGATCAAAATCTTAGTCTGACGAATCTTTCTCCTAAGATACCAAAAAATAGAAATCTTAGTCTGATGAATATTTCTCCTAAGATAACCAAAGAAAAAAGAGACCTAGTCTGAAGAACTTTCTCCTAAGATAGAAAACCTAGTATGATGAATCTTCTCCTAGGATAAACGTCTTAGCCGGATGAATCTTTCGCCTAAGATACCAAAAAAAAAAGAAAAAAAAATGGAATTCAATTCAGAATGCAATTCAGGTCAGCAACAAAAGAAGCTCGTGTCAAGAATGCGAGTTAGCAGTCCAAGATGATCAACAGAAGTTCGTTACAATCCAGAATAAAATGAAAAAAAAAAAAAGAAAGATAAGAAGTGAATACAAATGCAGAAGTTAAGTTGCTCAAGACAAGGCTGAGGTCACAAGCTCTGTATGTCCCGTCTTGGTTTGAAAAGTTGAAGAAGATTGAACAAACACCTGCAGCTAACAAGCATCAAGATTCAAATCAGGGTCCACATGAAGAACCAACCAAGACTCAAGATCAAACTTCAGAAGACTCATAGATAAGAATCTTGTAACTCATAGTTGATAGGCTTAGTTAGTTTTTTTTTATTTTTAATTTTGATGTAATGACGGGACCGCAGACCGGAACCTCGACGGAACAACACCTCACTCGACTCTTGAACTCATCACTCCATCACCTCATCCACTTCTGAACTACA
Source organism: Nicotiana glauca (assembly GCA_026770625.1). Lineage (NCBI taxonomy): Eukaryota > Viridiplantae > Streptophyta > Magnoliopsida > Solanales > Solanaceae > Nicotiana > Nicotiana glauca. Next base: position 14,974 of record MU719802.1, read on the forward strand.
CTCAACCTGATTCCCTTATAATCCGGGATATGCAGGCTATCCAAAATCAGGACTCGGTTGTGCCTTTCCTTTTTATTTTCATCCTCTTTTGTATAACGATATGGTCAAAAATTAGTCACATGGTTCACTTTATCTTTGCTCGAAAGCTCTTCGTGTTTTCGAGCAAAGAAGGGCAGCTGTGAACACCTAATTTTTGACCATATTTGAATTTATTCCCGCTCGCTACCCACTTTCCCCACTTTCTCCACTCACAACCCACTTTCCTCACTCACTTCCCACTTTTCCTACTCAATACTCCACTCTCTATTGTTCCCCACTCCTTGTCCCCCACTTTTATACCACTCAAAATCCTCACCCCTCCATAAAACTCACACACATCAGATGTTAGAGGCTAGAGGAGAGAGCTGTATACACTTTGTATACACTGGAGATACAATCGATATACACTGGGCAGCCAAAAACGACCCTCCTAAATCAGATTTTGGACTTCCTCTCCTTCACATTCCAAAGGTTTGAACCTCATATTATTCATCCCTGAACCAGAAGCCATAAACGAACACACATGTAGGGGACCTCCCCCCGCTCGGCTGGTCTTCGGCTAAAGAAGGAAGCAACCATTTCTATGGTTGGCTGCTGAACCAAAAACGACCCCATTCCACCTTTACACCACCGTGAAACACCCCTAAAACTCGAACTCAAACCAGCCACCACCCTCCATGAAAACCAGCTGTAAATCCCTCTTGTACTAGCCGAAAAATAATATGAAAAGCAACTCCAAGATAACTCCGGTGGTTGAGATTTAGCTAAGGTCGCTCTGAGGTTGCCGTTCGAGTTTCCGGTCACAGGCGTTCAAGCTATTTTGTTGTTCGTCGCTCAAGTTTTTGTTGGTTTTACTCTACTGTAAGTCTCACTTGGAGTTTGGTTTAAAGGTCCAATCTCTCTCTCTTTATTACACTTATTATTTTGCTAATATAGTCTTTTGTGTGATGTTTTCGTTTGATTAATGCGATGGAAAGAATGAGCAATAGCATATTAGTTTATTTTAATTTGTTATTGTGGTCTCATTTAAAAATATCTTCCGCGATTAGTTTGTCTGTTGTTCGGTAATATGGTTTTGTTCATGTTAGTCATCCATTATTTCATATAGCTGATCCTTGATTTTGTTAGTTAGTTAAGTGTACATGAATAACTAATTTGGGGTTGGATATAGGTTTGAATCCGGTTGATATCTTGATTAGTGGTTTAAAATTTGTTTGGGCTTTAAAACCAAGGACGTATAAAGTGTTTGCAATTTGATTTGTGCTAAGTCACTAAAGAAGGCCTAGGACTATCTATTACAATTGATCTTTTGGTTAATTATGGTGGGTCAGGCTTTTTCTAGTTTATTGATACTACGTATTGTAGTAGGACGTAGATGATTAGTTTTCTAATTTTGGTATAATGGTGCTTGGAAATATAATAAAAAGTAAATCTTTTTTCCTATTAATTTTTGCTAGTTTCCCGTAAGTTTTGCTATTTGTGGAATTTCTCATTATGTATTTTTTTTTGCTTTTATATCCATAGTGTGCATTGATATAATGGTATAAATAAAAGTTGAAACCCATAGAAAAGTTGCAAAAAGATCTCATACAATGCCATGACCAAAGCTTGTATTAGGCATGCCGTTTAGCTAAATTCCACGATCCTCACAAATTACCAGCGAAATTGCTTTAGGCACGTTAGCTTAATAATATACCTTCTTAAACTCGGGTGCGTTTTTATGTGACCCAAATCCAAATCTCAACGATGTTAAAATATGTCAAAAACCGTGGGTGTATTTATGTGACGTGGTTCGAGACGTGTTTTAATGATGTTGCACTTCTCTTTAAAAAATAATAATAAAAGCGGTTAAAAGTTAAAATTTGCACATAAGTTCATAATTGTTTAAAATTCGATAATTAAGCTGAATATAATAGTTGAGCGACCGTGCTAGAACCACAGAACTCGAGAATGTCTAACACCTTCTCCCGGGTTAATAGAATTTCTTACTCGAATTTCTAGTTCGCGGACTATTAAACAGAGTCATTATTTTTCTCGACTTGGGATTCAATCGGTGACTTGGGACACCATAAATCTTCCAAGTGGCGACTCTAAATTTAATAAATAAATAATTCCGTTTTGATTGTCACTTTAAGTTGAAAAAAACTCCCTTATACTTTCGGGTGTAAAAAAGGAGGTGTGACAACCATCAACCCAAATGTCATGAAACTAGGAGCAGTATTAAATAGAGAACAACAGTTACAGCTTATCAAATCATTGACTAAGGAAGAAGTATGAGCAGCATTGAAGGATATCAGTGATCTAAAAGCTCCTGGCTATGATGGTTTTAATGCAGAATTTTTCAAGAAGTCATGGCAAATTATAGGAGAGGATGAGATACAAGCTGTATTTGAATTCTTTGAAACAACTCAAATGTATAGAACTGTCAACTGTCCAACTATTACCTTAGTCCCTAATGTCAGCAATCCTGCCAACATTAAAGGACACAGATCTATTTTCTGTTGTACCGTATTATACAAATTGAATTCCAAGATTTTAACCAAGAGGTTGCAAGGAGTTATGGATACACTGATTGATAGTACATAGTCTGAGTTTGTTCCTGGCAGAGTAATCATAGATAACATCATTCTTAGCCATGAACTTGTGAAAGGATATAGAAGGAAAGGAGTATCACCTAGGTGTATGATGAAACTGGATATGTAAAAAGTCTATGACTCAGTTGAATGAGATTTCATAGAACAAATATTGAATGCTTTGGTCTTCCCATAATAGTTTGTGAGGTAGATCGCATTGAAACTATCACCTATACAGTACTGATTAATGGTGCATTGAAGCCATTTGAAGCTAGGAATGGGTTGAGACAAGGGATCCAATTTCTCCATTCCTATTTGTACTGGCAATGGAATACTTGACAAGAAGCTTAAAGACATTGAATCATATCCCAGATTTCAACTATCATCCCAATGTGCAAAGATGCAAATCTTGCAACTTGGATTTGCCGACGACCTTTTATTGTATTGCAGGGGTGATATAGGATCAGTCAAGTTACTGTTTCATTACTTCATGGAGTTCTCAAAAGATTCTGGACTGGTGATCTACAAGAATAAAAGTTCAATATTCTTTGGAGGAGTCACAAAAGATGCACAAGAGGAAATCCTAGAATTCAAAGCTTAGACGTTTCATCTTATTAAAAAATTCAATTCCTAGAATTCAAAGCTTAGACGTTTAATCATATTATCACACTCTTCTATGGTATTCTTTTCTCTCGAGTTATTGATCTTATAATAAATGGAAGCAAATACTGTTTTTAAAATTGTAGTTCATAGTTGATACTATATCATATGCCTTCATTGTGTGGATAGCAATTAAGGATATAGCCTCGTGTTTTCATTTCCTTTTAGCCCTTTTTAGTTTATAATATCTTTAATTAGAACTATACATCTTTTCCGGGACAGGGCTAGAAGTTTGACTATGGTTTTATCATACTCAGTAGTTTATATTCAAATAGTGTATTTATGTTAAAAAATTATTAAATATATTTAAATATTAAATTTAGAATCCAGTTATAAGCACTTGAAGCCATCGTTCTAAAATATAGAATCCATAAAGTTAAAATTCTAGGTTTGACTCTGCCGGCATAGTTGAATCGTTGAAGGAATGAGATTTACATATCTATTGATATAATGCTTGCGTGTATACTCATGAAAAGTAATAAATGTTGTGATATTTGTAAATATTACAGTAATTAAAAATCTTGCATTCACTTTTTATCAAGGATGCTGAAACATGACCTGAAAAAAATTTAGGTTTTGGAGATCCTATTTGTCACAATATTATTGGACCAAGTCTATCTGTTTTTTAAACTTTTTTTTTCTCCTTTTTTCCGTGCTTTCTTATGTAATTAAATTTGGTTTAGGGTACAGATCGAGATTAGTTTGTATATTAGTGCAATGGAGTTGATATCAGCAGCTCATATTTAATAATTATATGTTTCCTGGAACTGGTTCATTGGTTTGTGACATAATTAAAAGAGAGATGGATTAGTCTAGTCTTTTAAATCATTTGGCTCGATATGCAATTACTTTTTTTTTCTTTCACTTTTTTCCAAAAGTAAATTTGTTGTGTCTTTTCCACATATTTGTTGAAGAAAAACCTCCACATTTTTATTCCACGACCTAATATGTTTTGGTTTTGTCTTTTCAATTACCGACGCATTTGAAATACGAATGAAATAAAAAAAGGTTATAATTTGGGAAAAGTGAAAACTATGCAATAGCTTTGATTAGAGAAACGCCCAAAATAACATAACCAAATACTTATTTGATCAATAATAGATTTGTGCCGCGAAATAAACGAACTAGGAACGTATAACACGTATCAAATATTTCATTCCAGATCATAGGCGGCTCAATAAAAATTATGGTCCAAGCTTTAATAAGAGGTCTTAATTTATTTAATAATTTTTTTATTATTGTAACTATTGCATACGAATCCTTTTTACATATCATGGTCATTCACTCGGTTTACTTGCTAGATACTTGATAACTCAACCTCACTAAGGCTTATATTATATTTTATAGAAGCATATATTGACGATTAAGAGAGTATTATTATCAATTCTTATAATTAATGAACTCAATTTTGTAACACTAAGTTGATATCATAATAATTTATGGATTTTGAATCATTCAAATCTATTAAGCAAAAAAAATAGGTTTATTCACTCTTTATAAGAAATAATTATCTCCAAAAGATACTTTATTTTTTAATTGTCAAAATCGTCATCAAATTATTTATTTTCATGTATTGAATTGCATATTTTTTTATAAAATTCAATTGTTTATCTATAGTCACATTTCAAAAAATAAAATACAAAATCTAATCTCTTTATCAATAAATTTATAATATGTATATACAAATAAATAATTTTAGGGCCTTCAACTCGGGGGCCTAAAGAAATTGTTTTAGTGGCCTCCCCATTGAGCCGACACTTCAGACAAATTTCAATCGTTATCTGCTACCAACACAAATATTATGTCAAGATAGAGATCAAACACATGAATGGATACCATGCATTTGGTAAAATATGTTTCTTCTATGTGTCGTGTTTCACGTGAATAAATATACTTCATTCATGATTTCTGAAATCCCTTCACTCTTTCTCGAGCTTTTTGTCACTTTTTTTTTTAGTTTTCTGTTCGGTGTCCGATATTTATATTGGGGTCCGAACTAATTCGAATTCGTGCCGGAAAATTTTACGGGGTAAAGTGCTCCCTAATGACATTGTATAGCCAATTCCTTTTAATTACTTCACTACTTTAATTCCATTTTATTTTGTGTTTCTTGATTTAGAGATTATATCAATAAAAAATGATATTGTATGCCCGCTCTCAAAATAATAACTAAAAATAATATATATATATATATATATATATATATATATATATTCGGTATATTATATACAAAATTTATATAAATTTTTGATTACTGAATATAAATAGTTTCTAATGCGGGCTAAAAATAATAATAATACCCCTTATATCAATTCATTAACTCATAACTTAATCTTCTTATCTTTTTAGTGATTGGATAGCGTATAAAATCTTGAGAAAATAAACACTAGCAACTTAACTAAAGCTAATTTTACTTTAGTACTCTCTCCGCCTAAATTTATATGACCCCCTTTTCTTTTTAATTTTTTTCAAAAGGAATGTTACTTTTCTATATTTAGAAAGCTTGATCATAGACTTTAATTTCCTAAAATCAGCAAATACTTCACCAAAATCTCTCTGCAACAGAAGGAAAAAGTTAAAGCACATGCCACCTCCACAACTAGAACTAGAATATTCCCATATAGGGACACAATACTAATTTCTCACCAAGTATATTTCTTAAGTTGTTACTGTCCTGGTGTTTCAATAGTGTTTGTAAGAATAAAAAATAGGTCGGTGAACAAAATATTCCGTGCTCATGCAAAATTGTGGAAAGGATCTCGCACCTTAAAAGATGTGATATAGATAATCTACCCTGATGCAAATATTAGTAGCTAATTTTATCGCTCGAACCCGTAACATATAGTTATACCGAAATAAGATTACTGTTTCAATAGTGTTTGTGAATGAAAGATATATATCTTGTATTCAGACGTTGGAATAGTCATGTGAAATTGAATTGTAATTTGGATAAGCACTTTTGGTTTTAAAAAACTAGGATTAAGAAAGATGACATCGTGTACTAATAAATGTACTTGTGTAACATTCGTTTTACTACTGGAAAAAGAATTTTTACACAAATAGCCGCCATAATCATTATTTATACATAGATATACATTAATTATATACAAATACACATATATAAAACATAAATATGCATCTATTATACCACTTGTTGCTATTTTAGTTTAAACGGTTATGTGGGAAAATATTTGGATTAATTCTTCTTGGAAGAAATGGGGCAGAACCCCCAACTTTCACCTTGACTCGAAAAAAATGGGCTCGAATCTGCAACTTCCGTCTCAACAAGCTTTGGATTCTTTTCTATATGATCGGGATAGAGGTTAACAAGCAAGTGAAACTGAAGTAAAAATTGTACTTGTCTCTTCTCCTTTTTGTCCTCTTAAACTCCTATTCTTCTTATTCTCGTATCCGGAATCCGAACAAGCTCTTCTTTAGCAGCCTCGCTTTGTTAGCAAGCGAGTTTGTAGTCTTTACTGACCTGGAATACAAGCTTTACCAGCCAACCCGGTCTGGCCTTGGAAATTCTCTTTTCATACTCCTCATTCGTTGTTCCATGCGTATGCTACACGGATTGAGATTAGTCGAGGCTCCAATATTGAAACAAGAAAAGAAAAAAAAATACATACACATCCTTTGTCCAATTGAATGAATCACAGACGATAAGTCTCTCTCCATTCTATATTTGATCTAGAGTTCTAGTCATCAGTCATTCATTATTTATTAATCAATTCATTCTTCTAATCTTCTTTATATTTTCCTTTGCATTTCGGCACGTGCTTTCTTGAGGAGTCTGAGATAATATATACTATGTGGGAAAGCTTTTCCCCCTTTTTGAATACCACCTCGTATTTTGAATGACTTAATTGATGAATGCTAGTCTATAGGTCAAAATTTGCCCTAAGGAACTTAGCATAATGAGGAAGTAAGGAAAAATAATGCGGCCGGCGTCGACTAGTAAACAGTGGAACTCGTGATCAGGCAGTTAACGATGGTCGAGGTCTATTACCAAGGACATAGTACTAACGGCTAGTTTTGTAATAAGATACTAAAGAGAATATTTCATTGAATATTCTTTGCACTTGTACTATTGGGGATGATTAGAGGAATCATTCTCCTTATTTACACAAATGCTATTTATTGTTATTTATTGCTTGACGTTCCTCTATTATTACTGATATCATTTGGAATATTAAATGCACGATGTATTTCATTCCTCACCAGCACGATCTTACGTTATATGTGTTAACTAGTCCTCAATCTAGCAATATTATCATTAACTAGGTTTAACTCCTTATTACTTAAAATTAATTAGTTTAACCGATGGTTTTCTCTTTTTGGTCACACAATTTGGCGCCGTTTGTGAGGATTCCCTAGTTAAATTTTTAGTTTCTTCTAGATCTATAACTATCGCGGATTGCTAACAAAAAAATACACAGAACAAAGCTCATTTTACCTTATACATACAGATCTGACATGACAGGTAATGGAGAAGAAAGAATGAGGGTGGTGACCGACCGCACCACCAATCTTTTAAACACCATCAATGAGGTTTCTAAGATAGAAGGCACATAACGCCTAATGCCTCTCCCAAGCGAGGCGGGTCTCCTCTCCCTCATAACAGTATTGCAACATACCATGGTAAAAGGAGCTTCCACGTCCACAACGGAAGAGACACCACCGGTAGTGAAAAAGCTCCTTGAGACTTGGCTAGCTAACACGCTAACCAGCATCCTAAACAAGCCCCCTTATGAGACAGCCAGAGAAAATGCAAGGACTTGCATTACACCAACAACGGTCTAGCAGCACGGCCCTTTCCCTCCAGTAACAGGTATTGCTCATACTATTGATTATGCAGGTAACGACACCCTCACTATCATTCTAAAAAAGATAAAGGAAATAGAAAACGAGAACTAAGTGTTTCGGGACCAAATGAGAGAGCACCAAGAAAGAGTCGACAAAAATACCGGGTGCCCCAAAACTCTTACCAAAAAGAGATACTGGTTAGTTTGTCGAACAACCATACAACGATGAAGTCGCCTCACGTGCCATACCAAAGTCCTTCAAAATGCCGCCCTATCTAAAATTCTATGATGGTATGACCGATCCCGAAGATCATGTGACTCACTATGTCATCGCTATAAAAGGTAATGACCTCGCCAAGGAACAAGTAGCCTCCATCTTATTGAAAAAGTTCGGCGAGACCCTCACCGAAGGAGCATTAACTTTGTATTCACAGCTGCGGCACGTTCCATTGAAGTATTCGAAGATATGGCCGACAAGTTTGTTACGGCCCATGCTGGGGACAAAAAGGCGGAGGCAAGAGTGAACGATGTATTCACCATCAAACACTCGCCTGGAGAGGGATTGAGGGACTTCCTGGCTCGATTCAACTAAGTAAGGATGACCTTACCAAATGTATCGGAAGGAATGGTCGTAGCATCTTTCCAAAACAGGCTAAGAAGGAATGGTTCAAGGGAAACTAGAAAGTTATTAAGTCGGATTATGAAATGTCCTCCAACCACTTGGGATGAAATACATAATGACCACTATGCTGAGGTTTGTATAGACGAGTACGACCTAAGGTTCCAACCCATTGACCTCGGTACAGGTCAAGTTCAGAAAGGATCGAAGAAACGATGTCAGGAGGGATCTCACAACTCCATGACCTAACCGAAAATGACATCAGCCGTATATCAGAAGCACCATCATACCACCTCCCTCCACGAAGAAGGCCCTCCTAGAAAGGACAGGGTCTAATCGGAATAAGAGAGGTATGCCCCATTTTTTATTTGCTCATATTTTTTTGTCAGCCTAAAAAATAGTCTACGCATTGAAGAAGCTCAGTCCAAAATTAAAGTGACCACAAAAGATGAGGTCATATTCAAGCACCAGAAAGTCAGGCGCCCTCTGCGAGTTTCACCAAGAGCGAGTTCATAAAACTGAGGACTGCATCGCCCTAAGGCAGGAGGTCGTAAACATGCTTCGCCAAGGATACCTCAAAGAATTGTTAAGCGACCGGGGGAGGTCCAACTTTTCTCGAGGCCGTGAACAACACCAGGGACCTCCGAAACCACCCTCACCGACCCACACCATTCAAATAATCATCCGGGGAGGTAACGACGCTTCAATCGACAATGTAAAGTTCACCACAAAACACAAGCTCAAACGGTCGATCACTCACAAATGGTATGATGGACTCGAAGAAAGTATCATCTTCGATAAGTCAGATACCCATGGATTGGTTTTTCCTCATTATGACTCCCTTGTTATCACTTTATGAATATTAGATACAGATATGAGACATATTATTGGGGACGAGGTAATCGGTGCATGCATTATCCACCCTCGATTACTTGCACAAATAAAAATCGAGGATAAGATAGTGTCGTGTTGCATCACACAAACAGGTTTTAACAATGCAGTTCAACGAACATCTGGGGAAATCACACTCCCCGTCCTGGCCGGTGGCGTCACTCTAAAAACCACATTCCACATTATGGACCAGGACACGGTATACAATGCCATAATAGGTTGACCCTAGATACACGCCATGAGGGCTATCCCCTCCAGCATATGAGGAGAAGAATAAACATCTCGAGAATGATACCGCATCGCCCTAGATTGTACAACCACCCAACACTTGAAGGGCAAAGCAAAAGAGGCATAATATTAATAGGGCCAAAGTCGAGCTGCGATGAAAAAGAAGACATTATCAGAGATCCCGAAATAGTAGAGGCCGCAGAATCAACCCAAGAAGACCTCGATCCCTGTCCAACTTTATAACAGCAACCATTGCAAGAATGCTTATATCGGCTACAAGCTTCAAGAACCAGGTAAATTTTGTCAATTCTTAACTACTAATGCAGACTTGTTTGCTTTTTTCCACGCAGATATGCCAGGTATCCCGAAGGAAATCGTTACACACAAGTTGAACGTCAATCCATTCCACCCCCGGTCAGGCAAGTTAGGCGGAAGTTCAATTCTTCAATAAACAATGTAGTGCGTGAGGAGGTCGGAAATCAATGTTTTCAACTTAAAATCAATGATTTTCATGGGTGAAATTGGGAGTTTTGGGTAGAACCTAGGTTTTTCTAAAAATTTGGGGATTTGGACCTCAATTTGAGGTCCGATTTCAAAATAAATTATATATTTGGGTTCGTGGGGGAATGGGTAACCTAATTTTGGTTCGAACCTCGGGTTTTGACCACAATGGGCCTGGGGGCATTTTTGACCTTTTTTGGGTAAAACCTTGCAAAACTCATTTTCAAGCATTGGGGTTAATTCATTTAGTGTTTATTAATATAATTAAGTAAGTTGTGGTTAGATTCGAGCGGGTTGGAGGTGGAATCACGGGGTAAAGCTATAGTTGAGGCTTGAATTTAGTTCAAAGCATCGAGGTAAGTTTTTTGGTTTAACCCTAGCTTGAGGGATTAGGAGTTGAGTCATATTTGCTATGTGTTTCTTGTTGAGTACGACGTATAGGCATGGTGATGAGTATCTATACGTTGGTGTCAAGCATGACTATGAGTCTTATACTGTGATTTTCATGACTTCGTTGTATTATCCATGCCTTGGTGTGTATTTCTACTTGTTGGGTAAAGTTGTGGAAAGAAATGTGACTTATGAACATTGAGGAGCGTCGGCTCCAGTTGTAGAACAAATTGCGAAAGTATAAGTGATAATTGAACCTCTAGAGCATTGGCTCGATTTGTGAAGAGACTTGTGAAGCAAAAGTGAGAAAGAGAAGAGATCATCATGTTTCCCCCCTTGGCGGGCTGTTGTTGAGTTGTAGTTCCCTTGTACTGTGTTCTTTGTGTTGAGTGATGACTATAGTTATAGCTGAGGTAGTTAAGTGTTGTAATAGGTTGGTTATAGCTGAGGTAGTTAAGTGTTGTAATAGGTTGGTTATAGTTGAGGTAGTTATATGTAGTAACAAGTTTGGTTATAGCTGTGGCAGCTAGATATTGGAACAGGTGTGGATATAGTTAATTCTCCCTTGCCGGGACATTTGATTTGATATTTTGTTCCCTTGCCGGGAAGTTATTATTGTTGTCCCCTAGCGGGGATTATTTTGTTATATTGTGTTGGATTGAAATGGGAGAGGGTGGTACGCCTACCACAAGATATTATGAAAGGGGAGCGGGTGGTACGCCTACCACAAGATATTATGAAATGGGAGAGGGTGGTACGCCTACCACAAGATATTATGAAATGGGAGAGGGTGGTACGCTACCACAAGATATTATGAAATGGGAGACAAGATATTATGAAATGGGACCGGGTGGTACGCCTACCACGAGATATGAGAAATGGGATCGGGTTACACGACTGCAACAAGATGAGTTGAACATAAAAATTGTCTTTATTTCTTGCTTCCGTGTTAGAAGCTAGACTGTAGATTTCTCTTCTATTATTTCTGATATTCTATTTATATCTTTACCCTTGAAGCATGTTCCCTCCCCCAGTTTTAATTGTTTATTTCTATTGCCTCTTCGTTGTATTGTACATATATATATATCTGCACATGTTTATCTAGAGTCTGGTCCTAGCCTCTTCACTACCTCGCCGGGGTTAGGCCAGGCACTTACCAGCACATGGGGTCGGTTGTGCTGATGCTACACTTTGTGCTCTTTTGCACAGATCCAGGTGTTGGACAGCAGCTGCAGTAGCACGGGAGTTATCCTACAGTCCAGCAAGATACCTAGGTAGCCTTACAAGCGTCCGCAGGCCCAGCGTCTCTTCTATCTTTTATTTTAATCTGTTATCTCATGTATTCCGAGACAAACAGTTATATTTTCTTTCAAACGGTTGCATTTAGCACTCTTAGTAGTTCATGAGTATGTGACACCAGTTCTTGGGTAGAGGTTTATGTTGATTTTTCCGCATTGTTGTTCAGATTCCTTAATTTAAGACTTCCGCTTGTTTACTTTATTCCGTTGGTATCATGATATTATTGATAATTGTTAAAAGAAGTAAAATGGTTAATGCTAAAAGTAGTTAAGGGTTGGCTTGCCTAGCTCTCTTTAGTAGGCGCCATCACGACTCTTGAGGGTAGGAAATCCGGGATGTGACAAGTTGGTATCAGAGCTGTAGGTTGCATAGGTCTCACAACTCACGGACAAGCTTAGTAGAGTGTGAGGGATCGGTACGGAGACATCTGTATTTATCCCCCAGAGGCTACCGAGTTAGGAAAAGTTTCACATTTATTCTTTCTTGTCGTAAGGTTTGGTTTCTCAACGCTGATTGAATTTCTACTCTTGTCCTTTCGCGAATGGCGAGGTCATGTACCACTTCTTCAACCGAGCAGCAGCACAGACCGATGATAGTTCAACCACGTCATCAGAGGCTTTGTGAGGATTGGATAAGTTTCCCAAGCTCTTCACTACTACATTCAGTGGTGCATCTACTGAGGATCCCCAGGATTTTCAATACAACTGTCATGAGGTTCTCAGAAACATGGGGATAGTTGAGACCAATGGGGCCGATTTTTGCTACTTTTCGCTTGTTTGGATTTGCCAAGACTTGGTGGTAAGAGTATTGATTGACTAGATCAGCCGGATCGCCATCTTCGACTTGGGAGTAGCTGACGCAGCTATTTCTAGAGGAGTTTCTCCACATCACTCAGAGGGAGGTAGAGGTATTAGAGGTGGAGGTAGAGGTATTAGAGGTGGAGGCAGAAATGCTAGAAATGGAGGTAAAGGTGTTAAAGGTGGTGGTGCAGGTATTATTCTAGTTTGTGGTAGAGAAGCTTCGGTTTTATTTTGCGCCGTATTCGGTCGTGCCTAGTGATTCTATTATGGTAGATCGTGTCCATTGTTCATGTATAATGGTGATTGGAGGTTTTGAGACCGGGTAGATTTGCTTCTTCTGGACATAGAAGAATTCAGTGTTATATTGGGATGGACTGGTTATCACCCTATCACGCTATCTTGAACTGACATACCAAGACTGTGACCTCAGCTTTACCGGGTATGCCTCGTTTCGAGTGGAGAGGGACTCCAGGTCATTTTACCAGCAGTGTTATATTGTATTTGAAGGCTCGACATATGGTCGAGAAGGGGTGTTTGGCTTATTTAGCTTATGTTCGGGATTCCAGTGCTGAGGTTTCCTCTATCGATTCTGTGCCTGTTGTTTGTGAGTTTGATGTTCTAAACATCAATACCACACAAGGGGGGGGGGGGTGATTTGTGTGGTACCCAATTTTCGCTCTAGAAGAACCTGGTTTTTCTAGGTATACTTACTACTACTGTTTGCGGAATTAAAATTGCATAAAATAAAGAACACAGAAATTTTTACGTGGAAAATACCTGGCTCAAAAGGTGAAAAAAACCACAACCTACTACTCAGTAGGATTTTCCCAAACTTCCACTAAAATCACTGAGCCAAAATAGCATTTACAAAACTCTTGTAAACCTAAGGATTAAACTCTAATCCCAGTGTGGCACACAGCCTCAACTGCTGCGACATTTTCAAGTTAGCCTATAACTTGAATTCTCAAAGTACCTATTACAATTGCTTCTACAAAAGCCGGAAAGGTACAACTTCAAAACACCTACTACAATTGAACTAGAATAAGAATAAACACAATGGAATTGGTTCTTCTATCTTGTCCAAGTAGCTTTAGGAACGCACACTTGGATCTCACATAAATTTCTTGCAAAATTGCCTCGCTCTTTTGCTCTCAATTTAGTTTAACTTCTGCGTTTGTGCAATACCTGTAAAAGAGAACAATCACTGTTATTTAAAGAGTTAGTAATCAGAGTTTGATTGAGACTCAATTGCTGATCTTCCATCAAAGTTGAGTCCTTTAACAATACAAACTCCAACCCTATCCTTGATCCGGATTGTGTTCTCTTCACATAAGGTGACTTCCTCTCGTTATCCAATATGCAACCTTTTCGATCAGTTTAGGAGATATTGCTGCTTTATCCTTGAGACTTATCTTCTTCACGTGCATCTCACATATATAGGTTGATAAACACCGTGTCTCACATGATGGACTTTTTTCATGACTGAGTGCATTTGTCATTCTTCAAAACTTTACCTGAACTTGGGCCAACAAATTCCCCCTTTTTGATGATGACAAACTCTGTGCTTTTACTGATCAGAGAACCTGTGGAACTCAGCTTAATCATCAACACTTTAACTTAGAAATTTTAACTTATCATTAAGGACCAGGTTTAATCAGGTTATAAATATCACATTATTCAGAATAACAAGTAAAGCACAATATTTCTTCCCCCTTTTGGCACCATCGAAAAGTTGCAAATATTGTGAGTCCCAGATTTTAATAATTACTCATGGCCACTGGGGCAATTGCAAGTGAAAACATGGTTCAATTAATCAACAACCAACAAATAAAATTAACTATTAAGATCAGAATCTTCATAGAACAAGAGAAAAAGCAAATTTTCATTGATTAGGATATGTTTCCACAAACAGACCACAAAAAGAAAGAAAAACTTCCAAACATGAGCAACAAAAGATAGAAAAAGTATCGAATCTGGGTTACTAGGTTTCTAGATAGGTTCAAAAACAAGAACTGGAGGACCTAAAGCTTGGAGGAACTAGAGGGCTGGTATTGGAGAAGGTTGAGCATATTATGAAGCATACCTTCACTTTTATCCTTTTCTTTTGCTAGCTCAGCTCGAAGCCCATCTCTTTCAGCTTCCAAATCAGCAACACGAGCCTGAAGCCTAGCAATTTCAGCATCCTTAGTTCCACACTCTTGAACCAAAGCCCTAACCTTGCTATTTACTGGTGTCTTCAGAGATGAACCAGGTTCAACTGGGGTAGCATTGACAGGATAGTCACAAGCCAATAAGGTCCTAACACCAAAATTCTCTTTGCTTGATGCCATCTCCTATTTCTTCAAAGGCACCCTTAGCCTGTCCAGCACAGTTGTAAATTTGAACCCATATGGAGTTTCATGTGACTTGGATCCATTAATGACCCTGTCCAGTAGTTTGAAAATAAAAGCAGGCCAATTTATTTACTTTTCACTCTCAAGGCATTCGATAAGCACCAGGTCCATATAGTTGGCAGTATGCCTCCTCTCCTATCTGGGCAGCAGGCACTTGTTCAAATAAGACTTTGTGCACAGGTCTCATCTCACTATTCTGAGCAAATCTGGCTTCAGGTACATCTTCAGCATTTGCAGCATCACAAAAATTTCTGGTGATTTGAAGAGCAGTAGGGTGAGAATCGAGACAAGGCCACCTCTTCCTAGTATGATCATCATACCCTTCACTAGGTATGTCGAGAATCTCACCCAATTTGGTTGCATCAAACTCTACATTTACACCCTTCACCATGCTGGAGACTACCCCATTTTTCACAGTGGCATTGGCCATAAACTCTATCAATTCATTCCTATCCAGTCTGCCATCCATTTCAAGGACCATGTCCTTCCACCCTTGTGCAACTAGAGTATCCACCAATCTTCTCATTCCTGGCTCCTCCACGTCTTTCAACAACCTGCCTTTCAAAATTTTTCTCCTGCTAAAATGGCAAATGTGTCTTTTTCTTTCTCAGACTCCTCCTCTTCTTCTTCTCCACTCCATTCTTCTTCTTCTTCAGTAATTTTTACCTTTTTCCCTTTCACTGCAGATTTGGTTCTTTTGGCTAAGGAGGGTTCAGTAGATACAAGTTTAGAGGAAGACTTCTTGGAAGAAGTATTGGATCTTTTTGGTTTGGGAGTAGGAACCTCCTCAGTTGTTCCTCTTTCATGATGGACCAGGTCCATATCCTCTTCTTCTTCTTCTTCTGCAATCTCAACACTCTCCACAACTTTAGCCTTTCCTTTTTCCCTCTTTTTCTTCCTGCTCTCTTCCAGAGCTTTCTACAGTTCTGCTTCACTTTGCTTGACCCTGCTCCTGGTAGCTTTTCCCTTAGGTACTGAAGGCATACTAGATTTTGGGGATGACATTTTGCTTTTCTTGGGTGGCTTGGAAGCAGTTGGAGTCTTTTGTGAGGCAGCCTTGCGCTTCTTTGGATCATAGCTGGCCCCAACTTTCTTCATCATATCTGCCAAAGTTTCTTGCCCAGATGCACCGGTTTTATCTTGATGCTTGCTTAAATTTATTAGCCCTTCATCCGCCTCCCCAGAACTATTTCCCCCTAAGTTGTTGCCACTCTCCTCCACACCTCCACAAATACCAAGAACTTTTTCTTTCTTTTTACTACCCTTCCTACTTGAATCATCCACCTTTTATATCTTTCACATAACCAACCAAAACAAACATATTATCTACCTTTTCAACTACATCAGAAAATACCAAACAAGTATTTACCTCACCAGGGGTTTCTTGATTCTTATCAGTGTCAGAAGAACCATGTTCGTCACCTTCGCTGGCAGAGATAAAAGCTTTAGACTCAGAGCTGGAGTCAGATTCTTCAGCAGAACTTTCCTTCTTCTAGCTAGCCCTCAATTTCTCATTTAGAGCTTTTCTCAGAGAACCAGAAGCTACAGTTTTTCTAGCTAGCATTTTCTGCCTACGAAACCTACATTTTGGGGTTTCACTAGGAGGAGTAGATGAGGATGTATTTGATAGAGATACAGGTAGGGGAGAGCCAGGATTATCTTGGGGGTTAGACATGGTGAGTTGTTTCTTGAAGAATTTGGGAATTTTGGAATTTTGGAGAGGAGAAAGATGATCAGAATTAGAGAGGGACTTTTGACGGTTATGAAATAATGAAAAAGGGTGTGGTGAGTATTTAAAGATGATTAGAAGTAATTGTAGTAACGGCAGCTTTTTGCAGGAGTCAATTAGAAGTCTAATCACTTTAAAATTTCGATCTCTTAGTGATTAATAAATGACGCTAGATTTTAGGCAAAAATCCTGTTTTATTTAGAGTTC
Organism: Nicotiana glauca; assembly: GCA_026770625.1. Taxonomy (NCBI): domain Eukaryota; kingdom Viridiplantae; phylum Streptophyta; class Magnoliopsida; order Solanales; family Solanaceae; genus Nicotiana; species Nicotiana glauca. Next base: position 32,108 of record MU719802.1, read on the forward strand.
TAGGAGAATAAAACTGGTTCAATGCTCAACGGATAGAATTTCTGGGAATTTGATCAATGTAGGACTTCTGCTCATGATTGAAAAATTAATCTTTCTAATTGTGTAAAGTATAGAAAACATACCTGAACTTTCTCATAAGCATATACTGATGAACCAGGTTCTTCAAGTAGAACTCTCTTGAACATGCCTCAAATGTCATAACAGAAAAAACTTTGTAAGAGATCAGTGAGTCATATATATACATGTCACAGGAGTATACTGATTAAAATATGAGACTGAGTAAGAATCAATCTAGATATTTACACAAAGTTGAAACTCCTAACCAATTTTTTTTCATTTTTCCCTTTTTTCATTTTTTTCATTGTGTATTCTGAACCGGACCTTTTAGGTGATCTTAATCATCCTTAATTGCAACCTATTCCTCTCAAAGTTTTCTCTACTCAGTGCTTTAGTGAAGATGTCAGCTATTTGTTTATCAGTAGCATATAATTCTACTGAATTAGTCCTTTCTCATAATTATCTCTTAAGAAGTGGTGTCTAACATCCAAAATCTACCAGCTGTTGTTTGATCCATAGTAATTGAGCACAACAAGAAGCAGCAGTAACATACTTAGCTTCAGCAGTAGATAGGGCCACAAAATTTTATTTTTTGGTAGCCCATGACACAAGACATGAACCAAGGAAGTGTGCCATACCTGAGGTGCTCTTCCTATCCACTAGGAAACCTGCATAATCAGCATCAACATATCCTACTAAATCAAAATTACTACCTTTAGGATACCAAAAGGCACAGATTTGTGGTTCCTTTCAGATATCTCAGTATCCTCTTGACAGCAGTCAAGTGAGACTCTTTTGGATTTGCCTAAAAACGAGCACAAAGTCCTACACTAAAAACAATGTCAGGTCTGCTAGCAGTGAGATACAAGAGTGAGCCAATCATACCTCTATATAACTTTTGATCAACTAATGAACCAAGTTTATCAACATATAATTTAGTGGCAGTTGCAATGGGTGTGTCTATTTCTTTAGATTCCTCCATTTTAAACTTTTTGATTAGCTCTTTTGTATACTTCTGCTGATGGATCATGGTTCCAATTGGACTTTGTTTGATCTGTAAGCCTAAGAAGAAATTAAGCTCGCCCATCATGCTCATTTCAAACTCACTCCCCATTAATTTTGCAAAGTCCTTACTTAGCTTGTCAGTGGTGGCCCCAAAGATTATGTCATCAACATAAATTTGCACAATAAGGAGATCATTACCTTTTCCCCTTATGAATAAGGTACTAATATATTTTACCTCTCTTGTAACCATGATCCAGTAGGATTTTTGACAGTCGTTCATACCATGCTCTTGGGGCCTGCTTGAGTCCATAGAGAGCCTTGTCCAGGTTGTACACATGCTCAGGACATTCCTTACTCTCAAGCCCTGGAGGTTGTTTCACAAACACTTATTCTTTTAGGTAGCCATTTAGGAAGGCACTTTTGACATCCATCTGATAAAGAGTAAATTCCATATGTGCTACAAAGGCTATTAGAAGTCTGATTGCCTCTAGTCTTGCAACTTGAGCAAAAGTCTTATCATAGTCTATGCCCTCCTCCTGGCTGTAACCTTGGACCACCAATCTTGCCTTGTTCCTTGTAACTGTTCCATCTTCATCAAGTTTGTTCCTGAAGACCCATTTTGTACCAATGACTGATCTATCCTTGGGTCTTGGTACTAGGTGCCAAACTTGACTCCTTTCAAACTGGTTAAGCTCATCCTGCATTGCATTCACCCAATCTGCATCCTGCAAAGCCTCAACAACATATTTAGGTTCAATGATAGATAGAAAAACATCAAAAGCACACAAATTCTTTAATGTTGATTTGGTTTTAACTCCAGATGTTGGATCAGTGAGAATGTTCTTAATGGGATGAGAACTTTGATACTTGTGAGGTTTCACAACCAACTGGCTTCTGCTAGATGTTTCTATCGTTTGCTGAGGAACAGGATCATGAACAGGTTTCTTCAAGGAGTTTATTTCAATTCCTCTTTGATTTCTTCCCCCTGTCAGGTTGCCCTTTAAGGAAGAACCTGTTCCATCACCTGTTCCTTCTGTTGGTGCCTCTTTGACCTGAGCTGATGCTTCAGTCAAGTCTTTTACCAATCCAATGGCTTCATCTTCATGTTCCTGTCTCTAAGAAAGAATGTTAGTTTCATCAAATACTACATGCACACTTTCTTCTACACATAAAGTTCTTTTATTAAACACTTTATATGCTTTGCTATGTGAAGAATATCCCATGAATACTCCCTCATCACTTCTGGGATCAAACTTTCCTAGGGAGTCTTTTCCATTATTGTGCACATAGCACTTCCAACCAAATGCATTTCAAGTCAATAGTCAGGAGCCCGCCTGGAGAGCATGGGAATACATTCAAGTCAGCAGTCAGGAGCCCGCCTGGAGAGCATAGGAATACATTCAAGTTTAGCAGTCAGGAGCCCGCCTGGAGAGCATGGGAATACATTTCAATTCAGCAGTCAGGAGCCCGCCTGGAGAGCATGGAAATACATTCAAGTTTAGCAGTCAGGAGCCTGCCTGGAGAGCATGGGAATACATTTCAAGTTAGCAATCAGGAGCCCGCCTAGAGAGCATGGGAATACATTTAAAGTTTAGCAGTCAGGAGCCCGCCTGGAGATCATGGGAATACATTTCAAGTCAGCAGTCTGGAACCCGCCTGGAGAGCATGGGAATACATTCACGTTTAGCAATCAGGAGCTCGCCTGGAGAGCAAGGGAATACATTTTAAGTCAGCAATCAGGTGTCCACCTGGAGAAAGGGCAACATCTCAAAATACTGTTGGCAGTCATGCATCCACTGGAAAAAGGGAAAACGTATCATATCACAATTCTAGGCGGCAACAAAGGGATATCACCGGGAGAATACAAGTCAACAAGGCAACAAGAACCACGAGAGCAGCTTGAAGATATAGATTGGATTTTTGTAAAGCATAGATCATAGTCTAGTCCAACTTCTTTTATTTTTGACATGGTGTAATAAGGGGGTTCAGTAAGCAGTAGCAGCAACAGGAGCAACAGTGAAACCACAGCTTCATGGTAGTCCCAGCTACCAGACATTCCTAAACTACACTGACCTGATTCCTTTTTAGCCAAGGATATGTAGGCAGCCTCAGAAGTAGGGTGCGATCAAATCTTTCAAAAATGCTTCGCACGGAGTATTCAAACGGGCAAAAATTACTCGTATCCGCTCACTTATCTTTGCCCGAAAACTCTTCGTGTTTCTGAGGAAAGAGCGGCAGCTGTGAGCACGTGATATTTGCCCTATATGAATTACTCCCAGAAATTCAAAACAAAATAATTTCTTTTAATATTTGCAATTTTGTGGATTTTTCGTGGCATTTCATGTTAATTATTTGCAGTTTTGTTTGTGCATTCTAATTAATGAAAAATACAAAAAATATGTACATTTGCATTTAGGATTTAACTTAACATTTTAGGATTAATTAAGTTTTAATTTTGAAAAAAAAAGGAGAGGAAAAGAATTTTTGGAAAATAGATTTGAAATAGGAAAGGATTCAAGAACTCAATTTTGGGCCAGCATCACCCAAATTTGTCCAAGCCCAATGAGAACTCTTTCAAAACCCGCCCCAAATGGCCCAGGACCCAGTCAATCGCCCAAGCCCTTGAAACAACGTAGTACAAAAGTGAAACTACGTTGTTTTGAGTTTAGGAGTTGAAATAAATCTTAGCTCTTCGTTGTATCTCATCCAATGTTTCTAAACACTTCCCCATTTTGGCTTAAAATTGTCCTATAACCTATAGAGACAACCTAGTCCAAACAGACCCCCTCCGTCTATATCCCTCATCTCTATAGATCGCCAACACCAGCCGCCTGCCAGAAATCGCCTCATGGCGGTGGCGATGATCCAAACTGCTTCAAAACTTCACCTCACAATCCCTAGCCCCCCCATCCTTATCCCACCATCAATTGCCCAAAATTCCCAGCTCATTTGCCTTAATTTCGGATATGAAATTCAAAAAAGAACAAAAGAAACCTAAATCCATTATTTTGCTAACTTCAATGATCTTGAAGCTCGATTCGTGCCGAAGTTTATGCCAATTGTTTGTTCTTGGCAAGAACAGTCAATTGGTATCATCTTTGGCCCATTTCGAAGCATGTCAGAATCTAGTCAATTCCTCATTTTCCTGGCCAAGCTCGTCGCCTTCGTCAATTCGTTCCGGCCAAACCAGTATTACTCTTTCCTTGATTTTTTTTTCTTCATGTCTTTTTCTTGATTTCTTTTCGTGCTTCTTGTATGTTTATGTGTTTAATTTAATTTTAGTCAGTTTCTAGTTATTCCTCTGCGTGATTATGTTCTTTTATTAGTAGCTTAGGCCTGTATTCGTCCCTTTTATTTTCACTTTTAAGAGACTCCTGCTTCTCTTCTTTAGGGCTGTTCCATTTTTAAGTTTCATAAATGTTGATTTGGACTTCGAAATCAGAGGCCCAGTAAAGGGACCTGACCCAATTTGGCTAGCCCAATTCTAGGAACTAAACTTTGGGTCAACTTTGACCCGCCGAATTTCCTACAGTAATTCTCACAGTTTTGAAGGGTAAATTGGGAATATAGGTAGGGGAAGCTTTCAATAACCAACTAGGAAGCTTCCTAGAAGCTGGGTGGGGTTTAACTTGGATTTCAGATTTTTTTAACTAAGGTTATCTAGGCAAAAACAAGAATTGGAGAAGGGTCTATTTGCAAAACTAAATTGTCTAGGCTGCCCTACTTTCCTTGCATATGAACACACCCTTTCTTTCCTTGGAAGGCAGACTGAATTGATAGAGAAATCCTAAAAATTGGAGATGGCTAAAAACTGTTTGAAAACACTGTTCCATTAAAAACTTTAGTGATTTCTTAAGTTCTTCATTTCTTGAAAGGTTCTGGGGAATATAGCTCAAATGGTTTGAAACTGGTTGTTTGGGATTTTGATATTGAGGTTTGCCTTGGTATTTGCTGGAATAAAATTGATTTTATCATTGTTTCCAAGACTCAAATTGGTTAAACTGGTTTTTCTATTGTCTGCTGGCTGCTGTTCTGGTGCAGAATCCTCACCTCTTTTATTTTATTTTGTTTTCAGGTATTTATTCAGAACTCACTGAATGTTAGAGTGAAGTTATGGATTTGGTTTTATGCATGAGATAAGTGAGGTGTAAGAAAAAATAAAAATGAAATTTGGGTTAAGCTTTGTGTGAGACATGTGATTCAAGTTATGAATTTGTAAAGGGTTGATCCCTTGCTATTTAATTAGCCATATCATCTTATTGTGTTTTGATTTATTGTCCAGGCAAGATTAATTACTTAAGTATAGTCATGGGTAGCGTCTGTGTGTTCTGAAGCTGAGATCTTATGTGATTGTGACTGAAACAGGATTTTTTATTCTAATTTGGTATGCATAACTGAGTATGGTGTCTACTGAGCTCATGGATGAGGTTGTTTGGTTTGTTTTTGAAAGTATTTGTAGCTATGGGTTGTACGTTTGCTGGTTCGGTTCACTCATGTTGTAGTAGTTATAGTTTAGCTTTTTATCGCTCCTTAATTGCTCTGGGAATCTGCTTATAGTAGATGTGAGATACAACATAATGGTTTGGTCTTTCTTATACAAACCTGCTATTCTTCAAACATGAACATCTTAGAGTTCAATCGGATCTTGAATGAAACCTGAGTTTGTCTCATAAATTCTCAAAGTTTGACTGTTCCTTTACATTGGATATTTCAGCAAGTATAAGTCATGTTTTTTTAAGGCCAGCACGAAATCAGGATCCAGTAGGTGAATAAGAATTGGTTGAAGCTTTGAGTTTATTTTTTTGTTACTGGAATTTCAATGGGAGTTGAATAAATGATAAAGTGGTTTGCACACCTTGTTAACAAATGGGCTACCCAGAAATCCAATTTCTAAAATAGGGCCCTCCTGTAGCGGCCAATGCTTAAGGCATCGAGACTGGGCTTTTACCTTGATCCAGTTGCATTAAATGCCACTTGCTGAGTGACCGTTTAGGCTTTCCGTTTAAGCATGCTTGGGTCTCTTCCTACATTTGACAAAGACAAAATATTAGTTTTTCTTTAAAGTTCAATATGATGCCATGAGTTGCTAACATACTGGTTTGGATGTTGATTTTGAATTTTTGTATTGGCACTTGTAAATTCTCCGGGCCCTTTTAAGTTGGATGATTACCTTTTAAGTTACATCGAGGTGCCTCATACTAGATAAGACATAGTCTATGGCCCTCCGAGCTTTTAGTTTAAATACCCTTTAAATTAGATTTGAGATGTGCCATGCCAAGCAAAAGTGAAATTGCGTGGCCCTTGTATTAGCTTTATAACCTAGATATTAAAAATGACTAATATTCATAGAATATCCTTTAGGGCCGTTTAAAACACATTTGTGATTATGTATACGTCCGCGTAACATAATTATGATTCTAAAAACAAAACCGGAGTATGCGTTTGCGCAACTTCGGCCCAAACTTTCTTAATAATAATAAAGTGTTATTAATCATGGACACATTCGCGTGACATAATTTTTAACGCGCCAAACAAATGGGTATACGTACGTGTAACCCTTTTCAAGATAATTTTTCTTAAAAGCGGTAGAAGAAGCAAACACACATAGGTTTCAAAATCAGTAATTAAATAATTGTGTAAGCCAGGTATGATTAAAGTGATCGTACTAGAACCACAGAACTCGGGAATGCCTAACACCTTCTCCCGGGTTAATAGAATTCCTTACTCGTATTTCTGTGTTCGCAGACATAAACAGAGTCAAACTTTTTCCTCGATTCGGGATTTGAACCGGTGACTTGGGACACCATAAATTATCCCAAGTGGCAACTCTGATTTTTAAATAATATAATCCCGTTTCGATTGTCCTTTAATTGGAAAAACTCCCTTTTATTTATACCCCTTCCGGGGGTGTAGTAAGAAAAAGGAGGTGTGACACCTTTGGGAAAAACCAACACCGGTGCCGTCGTCAAAGCTGTCTTGAGCTTCTGAAAGCTTGCTTCACACTCATCCGACCATCTGAACTAGGCGCCCTTCTGGGTCAATATGGTCTTTGGGGCTGCAATAGATGAAAATCCCTCCACGAACCGTCGATAGTAGCCTGCCAACCCCCAAGAAACTCCGAATCTCTGTAGCTGATGCTAGTCTAGGCCAGTTCTTGACTGCCTCAATCTTCTTTGGATCCACCTGAATACCCTCTACTGATAAAACATGGCCCAGAAATGCAATTAAACCCAACCAGAATTCACACTTTGAGAACTTAGCATATAACTGACTATCCCTCAGAGTATGAAGAACCACTCTAAGGTGCTGCTCGTGCTCCTCCTGGCTGCGAGAATATATCAATATATCATCAATGAAAACTATCACGAATGTGTCCAAATAAGGCCTGAACACTCGGTTCATCAAGTCCATGAAAGTTGTTGGGGCATTTGTCAACCCGAACGACATAACCAAGAACTCATAATGCCCATACCTAGTACGGAAAGTTGTCTTAGGGACATCAGATGCCCTAAACCTCAGCTGATGGTAGCCAGATCTCAAGTCAATCTTGGAAAATACCCTGTCACCCTGAAGGTGGTCGAATAAATCATCAATCCTCGGCAGTGGATACTTATTCTTGATCGTTACCTTATTCAATTCTCGGTAATCAATACACATTCCCATCGATCCATCCTTCTTCTTGGCAATTAACACTGGCACACCCCAAGGTGAGATACTGGGTCTAATGAAACCCTACGACTCCGATGGGGCCATATGATATGGCGGGATAGAAATGGGCTGAGTGCCCGAAAATAGATCAATGCAGAAATCAATATCCCTGTCGGGTGGCATACCCGGTAGGTCTGAAGGAAAACATCAGGGAATTCTGTTAGCCCAAGTTCAAGTGAAGTTTTGAAGAATGACAAATGCACTCAGTCATGGAACAAGTCCATCATGTGAGACACAGTGTTTATCAACCTATACATGTGAGATGCACGTGAAGGAGATAAGTCTCAAGGATAAAGCAACAATATCTCCTGAACTGATCGAAAAGGTTACATATTGGATAAGGAGAGAAAGTCTCCTTATGTGAAGAGAACACAATACGGATCAAGGATAGGGTTGGAGTTTGTATTGTTCAAGGACTCAACTTCGATGGAAGATCAACAATTGAGTCTCAATCAAAATCTGATTACTAACTCTTTAAATAACAATGATTGTTCTCTTTTACAGGTATTGCACAAACGCAAAAGTTAAACTAAATTGAGAGCAAAAGAGCGAGGCAATTTTGCAAGCAATTTATGTGACATTCAAGTGTGTATTCCTGAAGCTACTTGGGCAAGATAGAAGAACCAATTCCATTGTGTTTATTCTTATTCTAGTTCCATTGTAGTAGGTGTTTTGAAGTTGTACCTTTCCAGCTTTTGTAGAAGCAATTGTAATAGGTACTTTGAGTATTCAAGTTATAGGCTAACTTGAAAGTGTCGCAGCCGTTGAGGCTGTGTGCCACACTGGGATTAAAGTTTAATCCTTAGGTGTACAAGAGTTTTCTAAATGCTATTTTGGCTCAGTGATTTTAGTGGAAGTTTGGGAAAATCCTACTGAGTAGTAGGTCGTGGTTTTTTCACCTTTTGAGCTAAGTGTTTTCCACATAAAAATCTCTGTATTCTTTATTTTATGCACTTTTAATTCCGCAAACAATTCTAGTAAGTATACCTAGAAGAACCAGGTTATTCTAGAGTGAAAATTGGGTACCATATAAATCACCCCCCTCTTGTGTGGTATTTACGTTTAGAATATCAATTGGTATCAGAGCAGGTTATCCTTGAAGAGGCTAACACCTTAGGAGAAGATCAACATGAATGCACCACCTAGGAACTGGGAAGGGCAATCCACTGCTAGGCTTCCACTTTTCAATGGTCAGTACTATTATTGGTGGAAGAACAGGATGAGAGATCACATCATAGAGGGAGACTATGAACTCTGGGACATAGTCACTGATGGTCCCCTAGCAACCACAAAGAAGAATGCTGAAGGAGTTGATGTGCCAAAGATAAGGGCTGACTGTACTGCTGAAGACCTGAGGAAGTGGGAGAAAAATACTAAGGCCAAGAAATGGCTTGTGTGTGGACAAGGACCAGATGAGTATAGTATGATCCAAAGTTGTACAACTGCTAAGGAGATATGGGACACTCTGCAAGTGGACCATGAAGGAACACCTCAAGTGAAAAGATCAAGAGGAACACTTCTGTATTCTCAATATGAGAATTTTAGTATGAAGGAAGAAAAAACTATCCAGGAGATGTATACTGGATTCACTACACTGACAAATGAACTTGAGTCTCTTGGAAGGGTTATTCTTGAAGAAGACAAGGTTGAGAAAATTCTAACAAGGGTTCTTCCAGTCATATGGGAAAGCAAAATCAATGCTATTCAGGAATCCAAGAATATTGCTACTCTCAGACTGGATGAACTAATTGGAAATTTGACTGCTTATGAAATGAGAAGGCAAACCATGAAGATGGATACCCCCAAGAATGAGATAAGCTTAGCTCTTAGAATTGTTGAAGGTTCAGATCTGGAAGATGAGGAGGTGGCTATGATCACTAGGGATTTCAAAAAGTACCTGATGAGGGGAAAGGGTTCTTCAAGAGGTACAACCTTCAACAAAACAAGAACTCCTGAGAAACAGATTAATGAGGGTTGCTACAAGAGTGGTAAAACTGATTACATGATCAAGAACTGCCCTCAATGGGAAATTGAGTGGAAGAAAGAAAGAGCTGAACGAAGGAACATGAAGAAGGAACAAGTTCAACCTAAAAGAAACAAAGGTTCAACCAAGGCTATGGTTGGTGCTTGGGGAGAAATCTCAGATGAAGACTCAGAAGGTGAAGCTGAAGAAGAGCAAATATTGATGGCCATCGAAGAATGAGATGATGAACAAGAGGTAAGTATTCTTCATCTCAAAGACAAGATTAAATTCTTATCTAAAGAAAGGTTGTCTGATCTATTACTAGACTTCATTGATGAGTCTGAGATAATTAACAATGAGAAGGAAGTTCTATCTAGGGAATGTGTGATCCTAAAAGCAAAATGCAAAAGTCTAGAGTCTAGGGCAAATGAGAGTGATAACAAAAATGCTGAGTTGAAGAACCAGGTTCTTGAACTTGACAACAGTGTCCTAGAACTTAGGTCTGAAAATGTAAAACTGAAATTAGGATCAGGAAAGAAGAAAACTGATCACACATATCTCACTCTAGAAGAAAATTTGGGAAAAATGAAAGATGAATTGTATAAGAAATATGAATCCATCAAATTCTTAAAGGAAGATCTAGGAAAGGTGAAACATGAACTAGACAGAACTTGCAAGTGGAACAAGGCTTCTGATGCACTCTCCTGTCTGCAAGAGCATCATAGTAGCAACAAAAGAGGACTTGGCTATGGGACTCAGGCTCCAAAATGGGATCCTAAAAGTAAGTACCTCACACTTCCTTGAAAAAAAATCTGCACACATTGTGGTAAGATTGGCCATTACAAATATGAATGTAATGCAAAAGAAAAGGCCAGTCAAAAGAACAAAGCTTTTGTTCAAGAAAAAAATAAGATGCCTGGATGGGTAAGAAGGAATTTGATTCACCATTTTGTTTATAGAAAGGGACCCAAACTAGTTTGGGTTCCTAAGACTAACCCCTGATTTCCTTTTGCAGGTCCAAGTGAAAGGGAGGAGCCAAATATGGTATATAGATAGTGGCTTCTCAAAACATATGACTCGGGATAAGGACCAGTTCCTTTCACTTGAGGACTTAAAAGGAGGTAATGTCTCCTTTGGTAATAGAAAGAAAGGTAAGATCATTCGGGTTGGAAAGGTAGGCAAAACAGATTCTCATTCCATAGATAATGTCTACCTGATAGATGGCTTGAAATATAGCCTAATAAGTGTGTCACAATTATGTGACAGAGGTAATCTTGTGGCTTTTACCTCCACCAAATGCTTTGTGATTAACCTTATCACTGACAAGATTGTTTTGCAGGGAAAAAGAGTTAACAATATTTACATTGTAGATTTGTCCACTCTTTCAGAAAATGAACTCACTTGTTTAAGTATGTTGGTTAATGATACCCTCCTGTGGCACAAAAGACTTGGTCATACAAGTCTGAATCATCTTAATAAACTAGTCTCTAAAGACTTGGTGATAGGGTTACCTAATATCAAGTTCAAGGAAGACAAAGTTTGTGAGGCATGTGCAAGGGGGAAGCAGGTAAGGTCATCCTTCAAAAGCAGGAAAATGGTAAGTACAACCAAGTCGTTGGAACTGGTCCATATGGATCTATGTGGTCCAATGAGAATCATGAGCAGAGGTGGAAAGAAATATGTAATGGTGCTAGTTGATGATTATTCTAGATTTACCTGGGTTCTATTTCTAACCTCCAAAGACGAAGCATTTGACATGCTTTCTGCATTTGTTAGAAAAACTCAAAAACAATTAGGAAATCAACTTGCCTCCATTAGGTCTGATCATGGAACTGAATTTGAAAATTCCAAGTTTGCTGAGTTCTGTGACAAAAATGGTATAGATCATAATTTATCTACCCCTAGGACCCCTCAGAAAAATGGAGTAGTTGAAAGAAAGAATAGAACTCTTGAGGATATGGCTAGAACCATGCTACTTTCTAGTAAATTGCCTCACAGCTTCTGGGCAGAGGCTGTAAACACTCCATGTTACATAATAAATAGATGCATGACCAGACCTCTCGTAGAAAAGACTCCCTATGAGTTACTTAAAGGGAGAAAACCTGCTCTCCAGGCGGGCTCCTGACTGTTGAACTTGAAATGTATTCCCATGCTCTCCAGGCGGGCTCCCGATTTCTGACTTGAAATGTATTCCCATGCTCTCCAGGCGGGCTCCTGACTGCTGACTTGAAATGTATTCCCATGCTCTCCGGGTGGGCTCCTAACTGCTAAACTTGAAATGTATTCCCATGCTCTCCAGGTGGGCTCCTGACTGCTGAACTTGAAATGTATTCCCATGCTCTCCAGGCGGGCTCCTGACTGCTAAACTTGAATGTGTTCCCATGCTCTCCACGCGGGCTCCTGACTGTTGACTTGAAATGTATTCCCATGCTCTCCAGGCGGGTTCCTGACTGCTAACTTGAAATGTATTCCCATGCTCTCCAGGCGGGCTCCTGACTGCTGATTTGAAATGTATTACCTGCTCTCCAGGTGGGTTCCTGACTGCTGACTTGAAATGTATTCCCATGCTCTCCAGGCGGGCTCTTGACTGCTGATTTGAAATGTATTCCCTGCTCTCCAGGTGGGCTCTTGACTGCTGAACTTGAAATGTATTCCCATGCTCTCCAGGCGGGCTCCTGATTTAAACAAAAATAGACAAAACAAAGAAAAATTTTCTGCCCAGTTTGGCAGCTGGGCACATATGTGAGTGTTAAATTGAATCATATTACCAAATATTACTAAGAATTTGAAAGCTAGGTCCCATTATCCAGGGGGTCGTGACAACTCTTAACTAAACAATAATTTTATATCTAAGCCATATATTTTAAAGATATGACTTCCGCTAAATATTGTTATCTAGGAGGATCTTAAACTACTCTCCATTATCCAGGATGGCCTGACAACTTCTAATTGAATCCTATCTTAAACATGCAAACTTTGAAACCAACCTATATTACTTTGGGGTATATTTATGCTAAATTATGCTACTCATGATTGTTTTGAAATTTAAACTAAGTCACATTTTCCAGGAAAGTCCTGAGAGTTTTACGGTCTAACCTGTTTTGGTGCTTGCTCTTTCCCCTACGGAGAGTTTCTCCGAAACAAACAAAATTTTCTGCCCCTGTTTTAATCAAAGAAAAATCTTGTCAGTTTAAAATGTGGTGGTTGGTTTGTGGACTTGAACTTTGAGGGCGATTGCTCCTTCACTTCCCACGATAACTGATTTCCACTCAAAGTCCTTGCCTGTTTATTGACTACCCATTTTCTCTGTCATCTGTATCACTGAATATACCTCTTCTCCATTCAAACCACATATCTTCTATTTGTTGCATTGCTCCTGAAATGACATTTACCATCCTTTGTGTCTCACATGAACCCCAAAGCACGACACGTGTCACCCCCTCATTGCGTATGCTGTTCTTTCTAAACCACTGGTCATGTCCTTGAGGTCTACGGCTCCCTCATTTGCCATGATAGCTTTGATTTCTGCTTGGAAGGTCTTGCTCGTCACTGGTTTACCACCCTTTTGTCAATCTTATCACAGGAAATACCTTTGATCTTTTCACCCTAACACTTCATCTATTGCATTGTTCATGAATTGATATATACCAAGCCTTTGTATTTCGCAAGGATCCCAAAGCATGTTGACTGTTACCAACTTAGTGTGCTTGCTATTCTTTCCTGACTTATGATGCTTTGATGTGCTAGCCAGATCTCGTTTTGTTCAATTGGAAAGCTGGTGGTAGATTTTGAAGTTATTTCTTGCTTGTTCCGACCAAACGACTCAGGAAAAGGAAATAAACAAGACAAAAGGAACAGAGTAAAGGACAATGGGAAGAGATGATTCCTAACAAGAAAACTACAAATTAGAAACCTATCAGATGTGGATACCAACTCGAATGACCATGACATGCACCTGTGGCCTATTCTGTCAAGCAAGTCTGATGTTCAACTCTTGTTGTACCCTTAAATTGTGATGTTGGGCTTCAATGCTCTGCTTATCCAATTTGATTCACAATCCTTATTCGACTTGTAGTGCCCAACGGGTTTTCACCATCAAGCCTCTCTCATTTGATTCTTTCTCTCAACTTACACTCGCCTCAAGGTGCCCGTGAGGGTTTTCACCAATAAGACTCTCTCATTTTTTATTTCTCTCAGCTTCCATCGCCTTACAGTGCCCGTGAGGATTTTCATCAATAAGACTCTCTCATTTTCATTTTTTTTCTACTTGAACCAGAGTGTTGTCCCTGACATGAATCACCTTTACTTGCTCAACTTGGCATCTTTTGAAGACTGATCAGAAGGTCTTTCTTTGGACCATAATGTAGGCTTTTGGATAGGGTTTAGAAAGAAAGGGTATCAAAGGCTCAAAACAATTCAAATGGGTTAAAAATTATAACTTTTAGAATCAGATTTCTCACAACAACCACAACTTCTGCCCCTGTTTCTTTGCTTGGGGACTTTTGGATTTTATTTTGATGGGACCGAACCGTGAGGCTGCCTATGTATCCTTAAAAGGAATCAGGTCAAGCGTAGTTCATGTCATAGAAATTACTTTGCTGTTGTGATTTTTCTTTTCTTTTTCTTCCTCTTTCTCTTCTTTTCTTTTCTTTCTTCCTTTTCTCTTTTTTTTGTTTTGTTGTTTTTTTCTTTTTCTTTTTCTTCTCTTTTTCTTCTTTTTTTTTCTTTTCTCATTTTTTTTTTCTTTTCATTCTTTTTTCTTTTCTCTTTTTCCTTTACTTATCTTTCACGCTTGTGTTTCTGATCTTTGCTACTGATTCCAAAAGAGTGTTATGAAAGAAAATAAATAAGGCTCAAAGGGGTAACGAAGGATAAAGTGTTTAGATAGCAGAACAAAATGCTTTCGTCATTCCAATCTTCAAAACATGCCAAGTACAAACAACACATTTAAACAAACCAAGGAAAACATTCGTAACATCTTTTGATTGTACTAGACTTGATAACCATATCCACACATTCGCCTTCTACATTTGTTAAATAGGAAGCACCATTGGCCAACACTCTCCCTTTCATTGCCACGAACGGCCCCCGTTAATTTGGGTAGACTTGCCTTTAGCTTCAACCTGATGCGGCATAATGCATTTCAATAGGGTTTCTTTATGTTCCGTCTGCCCCAGTTTCACACAATTCGGGCCCGAATGATCTCAAAGTGCCTTTACTTATTTCCTTTAAATGCCCCTATCATCTTCAAAAATGTTTTATTGCTTCATGACTAAATTGAATTTTAAAACCAGGCTGAGAATTATGCGTGTATGTCATGTCACTAGAACCAACATGAAAAGAACTGTAAAAGGAGAAGTGAACTAAACAAAAATGACTAGAAATGGCAGAAAATAGAGAATTGCATTATCAGACGGTGGAAGGTTTTAAGCAACATAAACTGGGGTACAACCCTAAAACAAACCTAGATAACACGAAATAAGATACTACAACTAAAGGAACAAGACAATATAAAAGGATTGAAGGGTTTGAGTCACAAGATAATATCTGGATTACAACCCTAAAATAACCCGGACAACAGAAATGACAACTAACTAAGCTACCAAAGCTCTTCTCCGACTGACCAAGCAATGGAGCGTATTTCCAATTATCAAACACGGTATCTTAGCCACTGAATTCTGTATCAACAATACGAGGAACTTCACAGGTCTTCATCACATTGTTCTTAACAAGTTGCTTTTGGGTTCCTTTTGTCGGCTCATTCTCAAGATCAACCCCAGATAGCGTTGAACGCTTAGTAGCACGTGGGCCTCCGAGGCTCCCGGAAGAATTCTCACATTCCTTTTCAAAAGAAATCATACCCACTATATGCGTCTCATTATGCACAAGTGATGGACTTTGGCTGGTGTCTGCCACATCTAGATTTTGTATGACAATGTCGCCTGTATCAATAAGCTTCTGAATTGCATTCTTCAGATTCCAACACTTCTCTATGTCATGCCCTGGGGCATCTGAGCAATATGCACACCTTTGAGAAAAATCAAACTTCTTTGGAAGAGTGTTTGGCATTTTTATCTGGATAGGCTTCAACATGTCCAATTTCCTTAACCTCCGGAACAGACTGGCATACGACTCTCCTAATGGAGTGTAGGTTTTCTTCTTTTGCAACCTCTCGTTCTTAAGTGCTTGATTGGGCTGGAAACCGAATCCAAAAGGGTTTTGGTAAGCTTGTGGAGCCATGTGAGACATTTATGGCCGTGGTGTGGGCCATCGTGGGCCTTGTGGATATGGAACATATGGTGCACAGGGATATCTATGGGGTCGATGTCGAGGCTAAAAGTTTTTAGCAAGAACGACCATTGGACCCTGTCGCCGGTAGAGGGAGTGACCTAGTGGTTGGACATATGACCGGTTGTTGTTCGGAGGATAATGCTGAGGTGGATTATGTGGAGCTCGGGGACAGGTTTGGGGTTGGAGTTGAGGCTAAAGATATTTGGAAAGAATGACCACTGGACCCTCTCGTCGGCGAGGCTCAGCAATATCGTTTCTATCCATGGGAGGACTGTCCCGAGCAACTTGTTCGTTCCATCTGAGCCAAAAGTCCCTAAAATTTTCCTTGGGTTTCTTTTCCATCTGAGATAGGGAGGAGCAATTTGGGACAATGTCTTTATTGTACTGAAAATGTCGAATAAAATCTTGAGCCATGTCACCCAATGTAGTCCACTTATCGACATCGTAACGATTGTGCCGTTCCAAAGCTGCCCCAGTCAAGCTCGTACTGAAATATGCCATCAACAAGTCATCTTTCTCTCCAACACTTCTCATTTCACAGCAATAACTCTTCAGATGGGCTACCGGATCTCCGACCCCATCATACAAGTTAAACTTCGGCACTTTAAATCCAGCAGGCAAGCGAATGACGGGGAACATGCACAATTCTTTGCAAGACATGTTACCCTGGCCTCCCATCCCTTGCATGTTCTTTAGGGATTGTTCTACGCCTTTCAGCTTCATGGATATCTCATCTCGCCCTACTTTTCCTATAACCTTTTCATTTTCAGCATGAAGCTCATCTCGAGGGCTCTGCTTGTATGAGTCAGGAACCTTGTGGAAAACCTCTACGGGGTGATATTGGGCATCATGATCTTGGAGATAAGCAGGTGGATCTGGAGAGTATGGAGGATCATTTGGCATTGTGTCCGGTGCTTGGGTAAGGGCAGAATCTAGGAAGCTAGGTGGTGGCGGAGGTGGTGCCTTCCCAGTCATCCAAGCCTGATACATGTCAGCCATGTGTTGTCTCAACATCTTTACCTCTTCAACCAACCCATTGTCATGTTTAACCATCTGTTTTCGGGCACTGGTATCAGCCAACTCAGTTCTATTGTTGTCTGCCATTGCCTTTTGACTTTGTGTTATAGAGAAGAGTTACCACAAACCAACCACCTTTCTGCTATGAATATAAAAAAATGAAGTCATCACGTTAGCGTTAGGGCATTTATCAGGTAATAATATCACATTGCGTGCAATGCACCTATCAACAATTAACGGTTCTAGAATGACTTCGAGGGTCATAAGGTCACTTAGCATCATCCCACTTTGTTCATTTCATTCCTCTCCTTTCTTTTCTTTCCTTGCTTTCTTTAGCTCGCTCATTTTCTTTCCCCTTTTTCCTTCCAATTATCACTCTTTTCTTTCCTCTCATATCTCACATCCTACAGTTCTACCTCTCTTTTTCTTCTTTTTTTCTTTTTTCATTTTTCCCCTTTTTTCTTTTAATAATAAAAAAATAATTCGATCGAACCCTATGTAGGTTACCTACGTATCATGACCCCGCATGAATCAGATATTTACGTAGTTCTGGAAGAACGGGAATAAAAGAAACAAACTGACATTTTTCTTTCTTGTTTTTTTACCTTATTGACTACTCTGATGAGAAAAGAGAAATGAAAGAAGCAAATATTTTTACCTATTCCAAACTCAAGCTTAACGAGAATATATTTTTTACTTTTTTTTTCTTTTTGAAACAAACACTCTATGGGAAATTATTAAGGAAAACCCTAGAAGAGAAAGATATTTTTAGATTCTTTTTTTTAAGAAGAAAATCTAAAGAATAAACCAAAGAAAAATATTTTGGATTTTTATTTGATATCCTGATGCAAGATTTCGAAACGAGCAATGAAGAAGATAAAACAAAATATTTTTGGATTTCAATTTTGATTGCCTAAAGAAGAATTTCTAATGATAAACAAAAGAAAAATTATATTTTTTTTTTATGTACTATATCCTAAAGTTCTAATGAAAATAAAAAGAATTTTCTTTTCATTTTACACTAATTTTCCTAAGAAACACCTCAAAAGAAAATCTTTTTGGATTTTTAAATTAATACCTTAAAGAAAACCTTTTAGAGAGGTTCTAAAAGAAAATTCTCTTCTTTTTGAACTTTTAGTCCTAATATACTAAATGAAGTAAAAAAAAAAAATTTAAAAATTTCTAGATACTAATTTCCTAAAATAAAACCACCTCAAACTTTCTTTTCTTTTTTTTTCCTCTTGATTTCTAGGAGTAGTATTTCTAAAGAAAATTCTAACGGAAATATAAAAATACAAAATATCTTTTTTTGAATTTTTGAGTTACACCACACCTTTTCAAAATACAAAATAAAAAGTACAATAACAAACAATTTGACATTACTGTACAAAACTAGAAAGTAAAAGATGACATAAAAAAAACTTACTCAAAAAATAAAATAAAAATAAATCTCCTTAAGCAACTCCCGAATGCAGTGGTCCTAGGGTGCCTGTCATGCTCAAACTCCGGTAAGTAGATCCACACCTGTATGGGAAAACTTTGAACCAGCACTATGTGAGACAATAATACTCCTACTGGGCACGTACAAGATGTGATTGATGCTATGTTTGCGAAATGACTTATTTAGCCAAAAGGTGGCTAGGAGTGCAAAATTTGGCTAAGACCACACAAAGCCAAGAACCTAAGATTTACTAGAAAGACCGGACCCTATGTGGTTTGCGTACGTATCATGCCCCGAAAGACAAAAATCAGGTATGCGTAGTTCGGGCAGATTGGATACGGTCGAGAATTTTAGAAAAACAACTAATTCAAAGAAAATATGTTTTTTTGTCTTTTCCTTAAAAATGATGAGACATGCAAACTCTTTTTTGGATTTTATTTTTCCCTATTTTTTGATTTTTGATTTTTTTTGAAAAATGATGAAAAAGTGCAAATTTTTTTTTTTGAATTTTCAAGCTCCTTTTGTTTTTCTTAACAAAAATATGATAGAAACATAATTGGGCCCCACTCGCTTTATCTTCACACTTCACCCTCTCTTTTTTTTTCCATTTTTTCATTTGCCCTCAACTATCATTGGTCCGCCAAATGACCCTTTTACCCTTGGATAAATGCAACTTGTAGCACATAGGATGCATCAAGATGGTCTGTTATTTTGGGTACACTTGTCCTAGACGGACCCAACCCCTGTGTTGAGTCCCCTAAGTCAAGTGCACATGATGCAGATAAGCGTTCCTACTAGGGATGCGGTATGAAGGTGTGTTTTTCTAGGTTTAAATCCTAGGGTTTTGGTCTAGACTTGGGGTAACCGAGCGGACAACTGGGGCCGAGGAGGGGGCGACATACCGGGAGCACTAAAGTCTGTCCGGCCTTGTCGCTTTCCCAGCCTCGCTCTATTTGGTATAATTTTTACAGAAAAAGCAGGCTACGCGAACGTATGTACCATTTTCAGAAGACTCAGAGGAGCGGCGAAAGAAGGCAATTATATACAATTCAACAATATTAAAGTGGTGAACAAATAGCATTTTAGCACAAAGGTTCACAAAAATATAATAATATCAACAATAAATAAGCCAAGTAAAAATCATAAAACAAGCTCGAATTCTTGAACATTGAACCAGAGATTCTGGGTTCTTGTCCCCAGCAGAGTTGCCAGAGCTTTCACACCTCCTTTTTCTTACTACACCCCTGGAAGGGGTATAAATAAAAGGGAGTTTTTTCAATTAAAGGACAATCGAAACGGAATTTTATTATTTAAAAATCAGAGTCGCCACTTGGGATAATTTATGGTGTCCCAAGTCACCGGTTCAAATCCCGAATCGAGGAAAAAGTTTGACTCTGTTTATGTCTGCAAACACATAAATCCGGGTAAGGAATTCTGTTAACCCGGGAGAAGGTGTTAGGCATTCCCGAGTTCCGTGGTTCTAGCACGGTCTCTTTGATCATACTTGGCTTACACAATTATTTAATTACTGATTTTAGAACCTATGTGTGTTTGCTTCTTTTGTCGCTTTTAAGAAAAATTATCTTGAAACGGGTTATGCGTACGTATACCCATTTGTTTGGCGCGTCAAAAATTATATCACGCGAACGTGTCCACGATTAATAACGCTTTATTATTAATAAGAAAGTTTGGGCCGAAGGTGCGTGAACGCATACTCCAGTTTTGGTTTTAGAAAAATAATTATGTTTCGCGGACATATACATAATCACAATTGTATTTTAAAAGACCCTCAAGAATATTCTACGAATATTAGTCATTTTTAATTATCTAGGTTATAAAGCTAATATGAGGGCCACACAATTTCAATTTTGCTTGACATGGCACATCTCAAATCTAATTTAAAGGGTATTTAAACTAAAAGCTCGGAGGGCCATAGACTATGTCTTATCTAGTATGGCACACCTCGATGTAACTTAAAAGGTAATCGGCTAACTTAAAAGGGCCCGGAGAATTTACAAGTGCCAATACGAAAATTCAAAATCAACATCCAAACCAGTATGTTAGCAACTCATGGCATCATATTGAACTTTAAAGAAAAACTAATATTTTGTCTTTGTCAAATGTGGGAAGATACCCAAGCATGCTTAAACGGAAAGCCCAAACGGTCACTCAGCAAGTGGCATTTAATGCAACTAGATCAAGGCTAAAGCCCAGTCTTGACACCTTAAGCATTGACTGCTAAAGGAGGGCCCTATTTTAGAAATTGGATTTCTAGGTAGCCCATTTGTTAACAAGGTGTGCAAACCACTTTATCATTTATTCAACTCCCATTGAAATTTCAGTAACAAAAAAATAAACTCAAAGCTTCAACCAATTCATAATCACCTACTGAATCCTGGTTTCGTGCTGGCCTTAAAAAAATATATGACTTATACTTGCTGAAATATCCAATGTAAAGAAACAACCAAACTTTGAGAATTTATGAGACAAACTCAGCTTTCATTCAAGATATGATTGAACTCTATGATGTTCATGTTTGAAAAATAGCAGGTTTGTATGAGAAAGACCAAAACATTATGTTGTATCTCACATCTACTGTAAGCAGATTCCCAGAGCAATTAAGGAGCGATAAAAAGCTAAACTAGAACTACTATAACATGAGTGAACCGAACCAGCAAACGTACAACCCATAGCTACAAATACTTTCAAAAACAAACCAAACAACCTCATCCATGAGCTCAGTAGACACCAACTCAGTTATGCATACCAAATTAGAATAAAAAATCCTGTTTCAGTCACAATCATATAAGATCTCAGCTTCAGAACACACAGACGCTACCCATGACTATACTTAAGTAATTAATCTTGCCTGGACAATAAATCAAAACACAATAAGATGATATGGCTAATTAAATAGCAAGGGTTCAACCCTTTACAAATTCATAACTTGAATCACATGTCTCACACAAAGCTTAACCCAAATTTTATTTTTATTTTTTCTTACACCTCACTTATCTCATGCATAAAACCAAATCCATAACTTCACTATAACATTCAGTGAGTTCTGAATAAATACCTGAAAATAAAATAAAATAAAAGAGGTGAGGATTCTGCAACAGAACAGCAACCAGAAGATAACAGCAAAACCAGTTTAACCAATTTGAGTCTTGGAAACAATGACAAAATCAATTTTATTCCAGCAAATACCAAGGCAAACCTCAATATCAAAATCCCAAACAACCAGTTTCAAACTATTTGAGCTATATTCCCCAGAACCTTTCAAGAAATGAGGAACTTAAGAAATCACTAAAGTTTTTAATGGAACAGTGTTTTCAAATTGGTTTTCAGTCGTCTCTAATTTTCAAGATTTCTCTATCGATTCAGTCTGCCTTCCAAGGAAAGAAAGGGTGCGTTTATAGGCAAGGAAAGTAGGACAGCCTAGAAAATTTAGTTTTGCAAATAGACCCTTCTCCAATTCTTGTTTTTCCCTAGATAACCTTAGTTAAAAAAATCTGAAATCCAAGTTAAACCCCACCCAGCTTCTAGGAAGCTTCCTAGTTGGTTATTGAAATATTCCCCTACCTATATTTCCAATTTACCCTTCAAAACTGTGAGAATTACTATAGGAAACCCGGCGGGTCAAAATTGACCCAAAGTTCAGTTCCTAGAATTGGGATAGCCAAATTAGGTCAGGTCCGTTTGCTAGGCCTCTGATTTTGAAGTCCAAATCAACATTTATGAAACTTATAAATGGAACAGCCCTAAAGAAGAGAAGCAGGAGTCTCTTAAAAGTGAAAATAAAAGGGACGAACACAGGCCTAAGCAACTAACAAAAGAGCACAATCACGTAGAGGAACAACTAGAAACTGATTAAAATTAAATTAAACACATAAACATACAAGAAGTAGGAAAAGAAATCAAGAAAAAGACATGAAGAAAAAGAAATCAAGGAAAGAGTAATACTGGTTTGGCTGGAACGAATTGACGGAGGCGACGAGCTTGGTCAGGCGAAAGAGGAATTGACTAGAATCTGACATGCTTCAAAATGGGCCAAAGATTATACCAATTGATTGTTCTTGCCAAGAACAAACTATTGGCATAAACTTCGGCACGAATCGAGCTTCAAAGATCATTGAAGTTAGAAAAACAATGGATTTAGGTTTCTTTTGTTCTTTTTTTGAATTTCAGATTCTAAATTAAGGCAAATGAGCTGGGACTTCTGGGTAATTGATGGTGGGATAAGGATGGGGGGCTAGGGATTGTGAGGTGAAGTTTTGAAGCCGTTTGGATCATCGCCGCCGCCGTGAGGCAATTTCTGGCAGGCGGCTGGTAGTGGCAATCTATAGAGATGAGGGATATAGACGGAGGGGGTCTGTTTGGACTAGGTTGTCTCTGTAGGTTTTAGGACAATTTTAAGCCAAAATAGGGAAGTGTTTAGAACCATTGGATGAGATACAACGAATAGCTAAGATTTATTTCAACTCTTGAAGTCAAAACGACATAGTTTCACTCTTGTACTATGTCGTTTCAAGGGCTTGGGCGACTGACTGGGTCCTGGGCCATTTGGGGTGGGTTTTGAAAGAGTTCTCATTGGGCTTGGACGAATTTGGGTGATGTTGGCCCAAAATTGAGTTCTTGAATCCTTTCCTATTTCAAATCTATTTTCCAAAAATTCTTTTCCTCTTTTTTTTTTTCAAAATTAAAAGTTAATTAATCCTAAAATGTTAAGTTAAATCCTAAATGCAAATGCACATATTTTTTTTATTTTTTATTAATTAGAATACACAAATAAAAATGCAAACAATTAACATGAAATGCCACAAAAAATCCACAAAATTGCAAATATTAAAAGAAATTATTTTATTTTGAATTTCTGGGAGTAATTCATATAGGGAAAAAATTACGTGCTCACAATAGGTTTAGGGCCCTATACAGTCTATTGTGATGCTTCCCGTGTTGGGCTTGGAGTAGTGTTGATGCAGGATGGCAAGGTCATTGCCTATACTTCGAGGCAGTTAAAGATTCATGAGAAGAACTATCCGATTCATGATTTGGAGTTGGCAGCCATAGTTCATGCATTGAAGATTTGGAGGCATTATCTGTGTGGCATGGCATGTGAGGTGTTCACGGATCACAAAAGTCTTCAGTATTTGTTCAAGAAAAAGGAGTTGAATTTGAAGCAGAGGAGTTGGTTGGAGTTGTTGAAGGATTATGACATAACCATTCTATATCATCCGGGGAAGGCCAATATGGTGGCCGATGCATTGAGTAGGAAGTTAGCCAGTGTGGGCAGTCTTGATTATATTCCAGTCGGTGAGAGGTCGCTTGCCTTGGATGTTCAGGCGTTAGCCAATCAGTTTGTTAGACTGGATTTTTCTGAGCCAGTCGTGTGTTAGCTTGCACGGTCACTCGTTCTTCATTATTGAAGCGTATCCGTGATCGACAGTATGATGATCCCCATTTGTGTATCCTTAGAGACACGGTGCAGCGCGGAGGTGCCAGGCATGTTACCTTAGATGATGATGTAGTTTTGAGATTGTATGGTCGAGTATGAGTGCCTAATGTGGATGGGCTCTGAGAGTTGATTTTGGAGGAGGCCCATAGCTCCTGGTACTCTATTCATCCGGGCGCCGTGAAGATGTATCAAAATTTGCGGTAGCATTACTGGTGGCATAGAATGAAGAAGGATATCATAGCATATGTGGCTTATTGTTTGAATTGTCAGCAGGTTAAGTATGAGCATCAGAGACCTAGTGGTGCATTTCAGGGGATTGAGCTTCCTGAGTGGAAGTGGGAGGGGATTACTATGGATTTTGTAACTGGACTTCCCGTGACTAGGAAGAAGTTCGATGCGATATCGGTTATTGTTGATAGGGTGACCAAGTTAGCGCATTTCATTCCGGTGGCAGTCTTTTATTCTTATGAGAGTTTTGCTGAGATCTACATTCGGGAAATTGTTCGCCTTCATGGTGTGCCTGTATCTATCATTTTGGACTGGGGTACGCAGTTTACTTTGCGTTTCTGGAGAGCAGTTCAGCGAGAGTTGGACGCACGGGTTGAGTTAAGCATAGCATTTCATCCCCAGACGGACGGTCAGTCAGAGTAGACTATTCAGATTTTGGAGGATATGCTCCGAGTTTATGTTATTGACTTTAGAGGTTCGTGGGATCAGTTTTTGCCTTTAGCGGAGTTGCCTACAACAACAGCTACCAGTTGAGCATCCAGATGGCTCCTTATGAGGCTTTATATAGTAGGCGGTGTCGGTCTCTGGTTGGATGGTTTGAGCCGGAGAGGCTCAGTTGTTAGGTACGGATCTGGTTCAGGAGGCCTTGGACACGTTCAAGATCATTCAGGATAGGCTTCGTTCAGCTCTTTCTAGGCAAAAGAGTTATGTAGACCGCAAGGTTCGAGATGTGGCATTTATGGTTGGTGAGCGGGTACTACTCCGAGTGTCGCCTATGAAGGGCGTGATGAGGTTTGGGAAGAAGGGAAAGCTTAGCCCTAGGTTCATTGGCCCGTTTGAGATCCTTGATCGAGTGGGAGAGGTGGATTATAGACTTCTTTGCCACCGAGCTTATCAGTTGTGCATCCAATGTTTCATGTGTCCATGCTTCGGAGGTATCACAGCGATCCAACCCATGTGTTAGATTTCAGTACTGTCTAGTTGGACAAGGATTTGTCTTACGAGGAGGAGCCGATAGCTATTCTAGATCGGCAGGTTCGTTAGTTGAGATCCAAGAGTTTTCCTTCTGTTCCTGTTCAGTGGAGAGGTCAGCCTCCTGAGGCATCAACCTGGGAGTCCGAGTCCGATGTGCAGAGCCGTTATCCTCATCTTTTTACCGACTCAGGTACTTCTTTATTTTGTCCGTTCGAGGACGAACGGTTATTTTATAGATGGAGAATGTGATGACACTTCACCTATTTTCTAACCCATTCTGTACTTCCGAGGCCTTGAAAACCTCATTTAGGGTTGCCTCGATCTGCATGCGCAGTCCGGGCGCGTAGCCGAAAAGCTTAAATATGAATTCTGTGAGAAAAATGCTAAACTTTGATATTAAAATGAATAAATTTGAATTCGGTCAATATTTTGGGTAAACGGACCTGGACCCATAATTTGATGGTCTCGGAGGGTCCGTAAGAAAATATGGGACTTGGGCGCATGTCCGGAATCAATTCCGAGGTCCTAAGCCCGAGAAATGAATTTTTGTGTGAAATTGTTTTTTGGAAATAATTAAGGAAATTTGAAAATGAAATTTGATTAGAAGACTATGGTATCGGGCTCATATTCTGGTTCCGGCGCCCGGTACAAGTCTTATATATGATTTAAGCACTTTCTGTAAAGTTTAGTTGAAAACGGACGTCGTTTGACGTGTTTCGGACTTAAAATGGAAATTTGATGTTTTATGAAAATTTGGAAGGAATCATGGATTTTGAGGCTTAATTCGATGTATATGATGTTATTTTGGCAATTTGATCGCACGGATAAGTCCGTAGGGTATTTTTGAGGTTGTGTGTATGATTAGTTTAAGAATTTTGGATAGGCTGTGAGTGCATTTTTAACTTTTGTAAAAAAATCTAGCATTTCAGTTCTGCTATCTTTGCATTTGCGAAGAAGGTCTCGCAAATGCGATCCTTGCATCGCAAATGCGAGACTAGGGATTCGACTGCCTGATCGTAAATGCGATCTACTTGTTCGCAAATGTAAATAGGGGCAAGTCGCAAATGCGACATAACTGGTCGCAAATGCGAACCTGGGATTCTTGAAAGGGTTCACAAATGCGAACTATTTTCTCGCAATTCCCATAGCAGATCGGGGTTCACAATTGCGAACCCCAATTTGCAAATCTCATATCTGCAACCTGCATTTTTCATACTTAGTCGAATTTTGCACCATTTTCACCATTCTTTCAAAACCCAAACACACTTAGGCGATTTTCCAAGAACAAGACTTCTTCCAAATCATTTGTAAGTCAATTTTTACTCATTTCTTTCAATCATTAACATCATTTAGCATTTTTTCAACTTAAAATCAATGATTTTCATGTGTGAAATTGGGGGTTTTGGGTAGAACCTATGTTTTTCTAAAGATTTGGGGATTTGGACCTCAATTTGAGGTATGATTTCAAAAAAAATTATATAGTTGGGTTCGTGGGGGAATGGGTAATCGAATTTTGGTTCGAACCTCGAGTTTTTCCCACGTGGTCCCGGGGGCATTTTTGACCTTTTTGGGTAAAACCTTGCAAAACTCATTTTCAAGCATTGGGGTTGATTCATTTAGTGTTTATTAATATAATTAAGTAACTTGTGGCTAGATTCGAGCGGATTGGAGGTGGAATCACGGGGTAAAGCTATAGTTGAGGCTTGAGTTGAGTTCAAAGCATCGAGGTAGGTGTTTGGTTTAACCCTAGCTTGAGGGATTAGGAGTTGAGTCATATTTGCTATGTGTTTATTGTTGAGTACGACGGATAGGCATGGTGACGAGTATTTATACGTTGGTGTCAAGCATGACCGTGAGTCTTATATTGTGATTTTCATGACTTCGTTTTATTATCCATGCCTTGGTGTGTATTTCTACTTGTTGGGTAAAGGTGTGGAAAGAAATGTGACTTATGAACATTGAGGAGCGTCGGCTCCAGTTGTAGAACGAATTACGAAAGTATAAGGGTAATTGAACCTCTAGAGCATTGGCTCGAGTTGTGAAGAGAATTGTGAAGGAAAAGTGAGAAAGAGAAGAGATCATCATGTTGCCCCCCTTGGCGGGCTATTGTTGAGTTGTGGTTCCCTTGTACTGTGTTCTTAATTGATATTACGGACGCTTAGGTTAATTCTTCCTTGTGTTGAGTGATGACTATAGTTATAGTTGAGGTAGTTAAGTGTTGTAATAGGTTGGTTATAGCTGACGTAGTTAAGTGTTGTAATAGGTTGGTTATAGCTGAGGTAGTTAGGTGTAGTAACAAGTTTGGTTATAGTTGTGGCAGCTAGATATTGGAACGTGTGTGGATATAGCTTATTCTCCCTTGCCGGGACATTTGATTTGATATTTTGTTCCCTTGACGGGAAGTTATTATTGTTGTCCCCTAGTCGGAATTATTTTGTTATATTGTGTTGGATTGAAATAGGAGCGGGTGGTACGCCTACCACAAGATATTATAAAATGGGAGCAGGTGGTACGCCTACCACAAAATATTATGAAATGGGAGAGGGTGGTACGCCTACCACAAGATATTATGAAATGGGAGTGGGTGATACGCCTACCACAAGATATTATGAAATGGGAGCGAGTGGTACGCCTACCACAAGATATTATGAAATGGGAGCGGGTGGTATGCCTACCAAAAGATATTATGAAACGGGAGCGGGTGGTACGCCTACCACAAGATATTATGAAATAGGAGCGGGTGGTATGCCTACCACAAGATACGAGAAATGGGATCAGGTTGCACGCCTGCAACAAGATGAGCTGAACATGAAAATTGTCTTTATTTCTTGTTTCCGTGTTAGAAGCTAGACTGTAGATTTCTCTTCTATTATTTCTGATATTCTATTTATATCTTTACCCCTGAAGCATGTTCCCTCATCCAGTTTTAATTGTTTATTTCTGTTGCCTCTTCGTTGTATATTATATATATATATATATATATATATATATATATATATATATATATGCACAGGTTTATCTGGAGTCTGATCCTAGCCTCGTCACTACCTCGCCGGGGTTAGGCCAGACACTTACCAGCACATGGGGTCAGTTGTGCTGATGCTACACTCTGTGCTCTTTTGCACAGATCCAGGTGCTGGACAGCAGTTGCAGTAGCATGGGAGTTAGCCTACTATCATGCAAGATACCGAGGTAGCCTTGCAGGCGTCCGCAGGCCCGGTGTCTCTTCTATCTTTTATTTCAGTCTGTTATCTCATGTATTTCGAGACAAACAGTTATATTTTCTTTCAAACGGTTGTATTTAGCACTCTTAGTAGTTCGTGAGTATGTGACACCAGTTCTTGGGCAGAGGTTTATGTTGATTTTTTCCGCATTGTTGTTCAGATTCCTTAATTTAAGACTTCCGCTTGTTTACTTTATTCTGCTGTTATCATGATATTACTGATAATTGTTAAAAGAAGTAAAATGGTTAATGGTGAAAGTAGTTAAGGGTTGGGTTGCCTAGCTCTCATCAGTAGGCATCATCAAGACTCCCGAGGATGGGAAATCCGGGTCGTGACAGTTGTATATTATAAATCATGTAGCTCTTTAAGGAAAAATCATGTATATATGCATATGTTATTTATAAACTTATTTATATTTAAATAGATTTTATTAATATGCCATTTATATTTTTCCCTAATATAACATGCATATTTGTATAATTATCCGTATAAAAAAAGATCTCAATCAATTGCACCACCTACGATACGGGAAAAGGAGGACAGACCGAAAGAGGATGACAGAGGACAACTGGTAACATCGGAAACAGGGCCACAACTGATAGGTCAAATGAAACTAGTTCACTGGATGAATGGAATAGGAAGTGCTCCAACGGTCATGCAAGCTTCAAAATGCAACAACGATGAGAAGCTAGTGGAGGTAGATAGTTTGTTGCAGGTCCAAATAATTGGGAGTGCATCCCAATTAGTGCATTGTAAGGTAAAAAACAAGGGATCAAGCTTCTCAAGCTATGTTACATTTGTATATAGGATGAACAAGCTGAATGAAAGAAAGAATTTATGGGAACAATTTAGGAAGATTAGTAAAAGCATGCAAGAGGCTTGGCTGGTTATTGGAGATTTCAATAATGTGTTGTCTGTTAATGACAGGATCAATGGGCAACCAGTACATCAGGGAGAAATAACAGATTTCTAGGAATGTATAAAAGATACTGGGCTGGGGCAATTGAACATGAAAGGGTGTGAATGGTCATGGTGCAATAAAAGAGATGATGAGGATAGAATTTACAGCAACATAGACTAGGCATTTGAAAATGCTTCTTGGCTAACTCATTATAGTAGTCTAGAAGCAATTTTGGAACTGCTAGGTGTCTTGGATCACTCCCCCATCATTATAAATACTGAGGTAATGAGAAATCATTTACCTAAACCATTCAAATTATATAATGTGCTTCTAAATCAGAAGAAGTTTGAGGAAGTTGTTCAAGAGATATGGAGGCAAAAGGTTAAAGGGTGTACTATGTTCTCAATATGGAAGAAATTGCACAAGATAAAGAAGAGAACAAAGATAATGAATAAAGAAATGAACTCACTAGAGAAGACAATAGGAAATGCTAGAGACCAATTGAAAAGAGTCCAAGGAGAAATTAATGAAGATCCATTCTATAGTTCATTAATAGACATAGAAAAGCAGGTGTTGATATGAATTAAAAAATGGGAAGACATAAATGAACAGGTACTAAGGCAAAGATCTAGAGCAATGTGGATTCAGGTAGGAGATCAAAATTCAAAGTTCTTTTATACTCACTTGAACGTCAGGAAATCAAAAAGCAGGATATCAGTAATATTTGATGAGCAAGGGAGTAAGTTGACAGATACCACTAAGATAGAACAGAAATTTAGAGGATTCTTTCAGTCTCTATTGGGTACATCAGCTAGAGAACTACCTTGTATTGATATAGAAGCTGCAAGGGATGCGCCATGTCTTAGTAAAGAACAACAACAATTGCTTATTACCAGAGTAACAAAGGAGAAAATTGATGAAGCAGTGAGAGAATTACCAGATGAGAAGACACCAGGAATTGATGGATTCCCTGCTAAATTTTTCAAAACCTATTGGAGTGTAATTGGAGAGGAAACCAGGAAGGCAATTACAGAATTCTTTATGAGAGGTAAAATGTTGAAGAGCATAAACTGTACTACTGTGACCTTAGTACCAAAGGTTACAAGACCAAAATTTGTCAGAGAATTTAGACCAATAGCATGTTATATGATCCTCTACAAGATAATAGCAAAAATCATCACATCTACATTGAAGCTAGTAGTAGATTCTATTGTGGGGCCTGCTCAGTCTGCATTCATAGAGGGAAGGAACATTTTGGACAATGTAATTACAGCACATGAATTGGTGAAAGGTTATAATCAAAAAGGGGTGTTTCCTAAGTATTGTATTAAAGTTGATATAAGAAAAGCATATGATTCAGTGGAATGACCTTTTTTGAAAATGATTCTGATGGAATTTGGAGTGCCTGTAGGGTTTGTAAATCTGATAGTGGAGTGTGTGACGACAGTCAGCTACTCTTTGCTGCTAAATGGAGGTCTAACAGAAAATTTCCAAGCTAAAAAGGGACTAAGACAAGGAGACCCTATGTCTCCCTACTTGTTTGTGCTGGTGATGGAATACCTAAACAGATTCTTGAAGAAGCTGAATCAAAATCCAGATTTCAACCATCACCCAAAATGTTCCAAAAATAATATAACTCATATTTGTTTTGCAGATGATATGATCCTTTGTAGTATAGTAGACATGATTTCAATTCAGCTAGTGCTAGGGAGGTTCAATCATTTCTTTAAGGTATCAGGATTGAAGGCAGACATGGATAAAAGTGCTCTATACATATCTGAAGTCTCAAAGGAATTTACAGACAAGATACTACAGGAGATGCAATTCACATTAGGAGAGCTTCCATTCAAGTATCTAGGTGTTCCACTATCTTCAAGAAAACTGTCTACACAGTAATGGATGCCTCTGGTTGAGAAGATAACAACAAGTATAAAATGTTGGATAGCTAAGTTTTTGTCATATAGTGGAAGGCTACAGCTTCTAAAGAGTGTGGTTTTTTAGATGCAAACATATTGGGCACAAGTATTTCTACTTCCAAAGAAGATCATCAAGATGATAGTTGCAGTCTGTTGAACTTTCTTGTGGACTGGAAGTACTGAGCATTCAAGGAGATCATTGGTTGCCTGGGACACTATATGCAGACCAAGATCAGCATGAGGATTAAATATATTAGACCTTTATTACTTGAATAAGGTTGCCCTATGCAAGTTATTATGGGCCATAACTAAGAAGAAGGAGACCTTGTGGATACAATGGGTTCACAGTTTCTACATCAAAGACAGGAATATTGGAAATATGGGTACTCCAAAGCAAGCAAGCTGGATAATCAAGAAGATTTTTGATGCAAGAGAGTGGTTCATGAAAAACTGTCCAAATGACACTCTGAATTATTATTGTAAGGGAGGTAAGTTCTGTATCAAGAAATTGTACAAGGCTTCAAGACCTCAGTACCAGAAGTGCAACAGGAAGAGATTAGTGACCACCTCAAAAGCAATACCATATTAGACCTTTATTACTGGAATAAGGTTGCCTTATGCAAGTTATTTTGGGCCATAACTGAGAAGAAGGAGACCTTGTGGATACAATGGGTTCACAGTTTCTACATCAAAGACAGGAATATTGGAAATATGGGTACTCCAAAGCAAGCAAGCTGGATAATCAAGAATATTTTTGATGCAAGAGAGTGGTTCATGCAAAACTGTCCAAATGACACTCTGAATTATTATTGTAAGGGAGGTAAGTTCTGTATCAAGAAATTGTACAAGGCTTCAAGACCTCAGTACCAGAAGTGCAACAGGAAGAGATTAGTGACCACCTCAAAAGCAATACCAAGACATCAATTTATTCTTTGTTTGGCACTATACAGAAGATTAGCTACTGTAGAAAGACTACAAAAATGGGGTATAGTAGTTAACAAAGATTGTGTTCTACGCAGCAGAATGTCACGACACGGATTTTTTACCCTCGGGAGTCGTGATGGCTCCTACTAATAGGATCTAGGCAAGCCAACTTAATTTACTTCTTTTAGCAATTATCGATCATTTAATAACAACAATGCATAATATGATAAAGCGGAAGTCCCAATATATAATTAACTGGAAGAAATGCAGAAGTTTAACAAAATCTTCTACCCAAGAACTGGAGTCACAAACTCACGAACGTCTAGAGAATGCTAAATACAATATCTGAATAAAAACACAATTCTGTTTGCTCCGGTACAAAGGATAACAACCTAAAGTAGAGATAGAAGAGACTCCGGGCCATGCGGATTCCAGCTAGGCTACCTCGGGATCTCTAGACTGAAGATAGCTCCCAAAACTCCTACTGCTGTCCAAAAGCTACCCGACTCCGTGATCTGTGCAAAAAGATGCACAGAGTGTAGCATCAGCACAACCGACCCCATGTGCTGGTAAGTGCCTGGCCTAACCCCAACGAAGTAGTGACAAGGCTAGACAGGACTACCAAAACCTACATGTGCAGTTCAATATATATATATATATATATATATATGCAATAGAAGAGAATACAGAAATTTAACAAGTCACGAGGGAGGGGAGCATGCTACAGGGGATGCAACAATCCGGATAACAAAAACCAACAAATAAAAGGTGAAAATGTACAACTGCAACATCAACGAGAGTAGAAATTCAACAATTTGCACGGCACAATCCTTCGTGCTTTTACCCTCGTTCTCACCCAAAATAATGAAATCAGGGCACGGAATGTTCCTTCGTGCATTAATAATCAAAACATGGCACGGAATGTTCCTTCGTGCATTAATAATCAAAACATGGCACGGAATGTTCCTTCGTGCATTAATAATCAAACATGGCACAAAATGTTCCTTCATGCATTAATAATCAAAACATGGCACAGAATGTTCCTTCGTGCATTAATAATCAATACATGGCACGGAATGTTCCTTCGTACATTAATAATCAAAACATGGCACGGAATTTTCCTTCGTGCATTAATAATCAAAACATGGCACGGAATGTTCCTTCGTGCATTAACATAGCCTCAACACAATTCGTGCACGTCATCGACCTTCGTGCTTTATCACTCTTCCTCACCCAAGCAACAATCACAACCGATGGGACGAGGGAATAGACAAACAGTAATAGAAGTCTCGGCAAGTGAAACACAAGTAAACAGTTAAATTCCGGCAAGGGAACAACAACATACGAATACAGCCCGACAAGGGGATAATCACATTTCTTTCTCTTTCTTACTCAATAGTTACTTTATCATTCGAGCCAACGCTCTAAGAGTTCACAAGTCATAGTTCTTTCTCATACTCTTCACATTATATAGAAATCATCAATTACACAAGGAAGAGTCACAACAAAATTAGAATAAGCACAAATAAAGACTCACGGTCATGGATACTCGTCATCATGCCTATACACCATACTCGATAATTAGCAATTAGCAAACAATACTCTAATCCTATTCCCTCAAGCCAAGGTTAAATCAAACACTTACCTCAACTCTCACGGCTGAATCAATCCACAACGACCGCTTTCCCTCTCGAATTCGGCTCCAACTCAATCAAATCTATGAAATAACGACTTTATAATATGAATAATAGCTAAACAAATCAAACCCAATGCCTAAATATAGATTTCTAAGCTTTCTTCCCAAAATTCTAAAATCGACCCCTAGCCCGCTTGGTCAAAACACGAGTTTAGAACCAATTCCATATCACCCATTCCCCCACGAACTCGAATATACAATTTATTTTCAAATCCGACCCCAAAACGAGGTCTAAATCAAAGGAAATTGAAAAGCCCTAACTCTACCCATTTCCCCCAATTTCAACCCTAGATTACATGATTTAGGCCTAGGATTTCAATGGATGATGATAGAAAATGAAGAAAACAAGTTAGATAATACTTACCCAAGAAGATTTGGTGAAGAATTGCTCTACAAGTCGCCTAGGGGCCGTGGAGAAGAAGAGCTCGTGTGAATTTTTGAATAAAACCCGTCACTGTTCTGCTTTTAGGCATTTAAATTAATTGGGCAAAAATGCCCTATGCGATCGCGGAAGAGGGATTGCGATCGCATAAGGTAAGGCTGGCTGGGCACTACGATCGTGGGCTGGTGAATGCGATCGCATAGAAGGTTAAGATGGAGGCTGGGTTTTGTACATTGCGATCGAAGAGGGAAGGGTGCGATCGCATAGAAGGAATTGGCTGAGGTACGCGATCGCAGAGTCTACTATGCGATTGCGTAGAACAAGACTGGGCAATTCAGGATTTACACTATGCGATCGCATAGAACAACATACCAGATATCATAACTGAACATTTCTGCAACTTTCCTAAGTCCGGAAACACACCGAAACACCTTCGAAACACTCTCGAGCCCTTAGGGCTCCTAACCAAACACACACACTAACTCAACAACATCCTACGAACTTAACCGAGCGATCAAATCGCCAAAATAACATCATAAACGAGGAATCAAACCTCAAAATCAACACTTTTTCATCAAACTTCTTAAACTTTCACTTTTAGATATTTAAGTCCGATACACGTCAAATGACGTCCGATTTCAACCAAATTTCACAAAAAGAGCTTAAATCATATATAAGACTTGTACTGGGCTTTGGAAACAAAATACAAGCCTGATACCACAGTCTTCTAATCCTTTTTCATTTCAAATTTCCATATAAATTTTAGAAAAATAATTTCTTTTAAAAATTCATTTCTTGGGCTCGGGATCCTGGATTTCAATTTCGGGTATACGCCCGAGTCCCATATTTTTCTACAGACCCTCCAATCACGGGTCCGGGTCTATTTATCCAAAATGTTGACCAAAGTCAATTTTAATCATATTAATATCAAAATTCATCATTTTTCACACAGAATTCATATTTAAGCTTTCTGGCTATGCGCCCGGACTGTTCACGCAAAACGAGGCAACTAAAAATGAGGTTTTCAAGGCCTCGAAAGAGCATAAAAGAGGGAAAACAGGTGATGACCCATTCTCCACCTCTAAAACAATCGTTCATCCTCGAACGGACAAAAGAAAGAAGTACCTGAGTCGGGAAATAGATAAGGATAACGGCTGCACATATCGGACTCGGACTCCCAGGTCGATGCCTCAGAGGGCTGACCTCTCCACTGAACTCGAACAGAAGGAAAACTCTTCGACCTCAACTGTCGAACCTGCCAGTCTAGAATAGCTATCGGCTCCTTCTCATAAGACAGATCCTCGTCCAACTGGACAGTGCTAAAATCTAACACGTGGCCTGGATCGCCGTGATACCTCTGAAGCATGGACACATGAAACACTGGATGTACGGCTGACAAGCTCCGCGGCAAGGCAAGTCTATAAGTCACCTCTCCCACACGATCGAGAATCTCAAACGGGCCAATGAACCTAGGACTAAGCTTGCCCTTCTTCCCAAATCTCATCACGCCCTTCATAGGCGACACTCGGAGCAAGACCCGCTCACCAACCATGAAAGCTATATCCCGAACCTTACGATCTGGATAACTCTTTTGCCGCGACTGAGCCGAACGAAGCCTGTCTTGAATGATCTTGACCTTATCCAAGGTCTCCTAAACTAAATCTGTACCTAATAACCGAGCCTCTCCCGGCTCAAACCATCCAACTGGAGACCGACATTGCCTACCATACAACGCCTCATATAGAGCCATCTGAATGCTGGACTGGTAGCTGTTGTTGTAGGCAAACTTCGCTAAAGGTAAGAACTGATCCCACAAACCTCCAAAGTCGATAACACAAGCCCGGAGCATATCCTCCAAAATATGAATAGTCCACTCAGACTGACCATCCGTCTGAGGATGAAACGCTGTGCTCAACTCAACCCGTGTGCCCAACTCTCGCTGAACTGCACCCTAGAAATTTGAGGTAAACTGCATACCCCGATCCGAAATGATAGATACCGGCACATAATGAAGGCGAACAATCTCCCGGATATAAATCTCAGCTAACCTCTCGGATGAATAGGAGAGTGCTACGTGAATGAAATATTACTGACTTGGTCAGCCTATCAACAATAACCCATATCGCATCGAACTTATTCCGAGTCAACGGAAGTCCGGTAACAAAATCCATGGTAATCCTCTCCCATTTCCACTCGGGAAGCTCAATTCTTTGAAACAAACCACCAGGCCTCTGATGCTCATACTTAACCTGCTGACAGTTCAAACATCGAGCCACATATGCAAATATATCCTTCTTCATCCTACGCCACCAATAGTGCTGCCTCAGATCCTGATACATCTTCGCGGCGCTCGGGTGAATAGAATACCGAGAACTATGGGCCTCCGCTAAGATCAACTCTCAAATCCCATCGACATTGGGCACACAAAATCGCCCCTGCAATCTTAAAACACCATCATTATCTAAGGTCACCTTCGTGGAACCACCACACTGCACCGTGTTTCTCAAGACACACAAATGGGGATCATCAAACTGGCGATCACGGATACGCTCCAATAATGAAGAACGAGCAACCGTGGAAGCTAACACCCTGCTAGGCTCAGAAATATCCAACCTCACAAATCGATTGTCCAAGGCCTGAATATCCAAAGCAAGCGGTCTCTAGCTGACTAGAATATAAGCAAGACTACCCATGTTGGCGGACTTCCTACTCAATGCATCGGCCACCACATTGGCCTTACCCGGGTGATATAAGATAGTACCATCATAGTCTTTCAGCAACCCCAACCACCTCATCCGCCTCAAATTCAACTCCTTTTGCTTGAACAAGTA
The DNA here is from genome assembly GCA_026770625.1 of Nicotiana glauca. NCBI lineage: Eukaryota > Viridiplantae > Streptophyta > Magnoliopsida > Solanales > Solanaceae > Nicotiana > Nicotiana glauca. The sequence continues at coordinate 69,122 of MU719802.1, forward strand.
TTAAAGACTCTTGTGATCAGTGTACACCTCACATGTCACACAATATAGGTAATGCCTCCAAATCTTCAAAGCATGAACAATGGCTGCCAACTCTAGATCATGAACCGGATAATTCTTCTCGTGTATCTTCAACTGCCTCGAAGCATAGGCAATGACTCTGCCATCCTGCATCACTACTGCACCAAGCCCAATACGGGAAGCATCACAATAGACTGTATAAGGCCCTGAACCTGTGGGCAAAACCAATATCGGTGTTGTAGTCAGAGTTGTCTTAAGCTTCTGAAAGCTCGCCTCACATTCATTCGACCATCTGAACTGGGCACCCTTCTGGGTCAATCTGGTCATCGAGGCTGCAATGGATGAAAACCCATCCACGAACCGACGATAGTAGCCTGCTAACCCCAAGAAACTCTGAATCTCTGTAGCTGATGTTGGTCGAGGCCAGTTCTTGACTGCCTCAATCTTCTCCGGGTCTACCTGAATACCCTCTACTGATACAACGTGACCCAGAAATGCAACCGAACTCAACCAGAACTCACTCTTCGAGAACTTAGCATATATATGACTATCCTTCAGAGTCTGGAAAACCACTCTGAGGGAGTATATCAGAATATCATGAATGAAAACTATCACGAACAAGTCCAAATAAGGCCTGAACACTCGGTTCATCAACTCCATAAATGTTGTTGGGGCATTGGTCAACCCAAATGACATGACCAGGAACTCATAATGCCCGTACCGAGTGCAGAATGCTGTCTTAGGGACATCGGATGCCCTAATCCTCAGCTGATGGTAGCCAGATCTCAAGTCTATCTTTGAAACCACCTTCGCACCCTGAAGTTGGTCGAACAAATCGTCAATCCTCGGCAGTGGATACTTGTTCTTTATCGTCACTTTGTTCAATTGCCGGTAATCAATACATATCCTCATTGAACCATCCTTCTTCTTGACAAATAACACTGGTGCACCCCAAGGAGAAACACTAGGTCTGATAAAACCCTTCCCTAGCAAATCTTGTAATTGGTCCTTTAACTCTTTCAGCTCTGGCGGGGCCATGCGATACGGTGGAATGGAAATGGACTGAGTGCCCGAAGCCAAATCAATACAAAAATCAATATCCCTATCGGGCGGCATACCCGGCAAGTTTGAAGGAAAAACCTCAGGGAACTCCCAAACAATAGGAACAGAATCAATAGAAGGGACCTCTGCACTGGAATCGCGAAAATACGCCAGATAAGCTAAACACCCCTTCTCGACCATGCATCGAGCCTTCACATATGAAATAACTCTGCAGGTGGTATGCCCTGGGGTCCCTCTCCACTCCAAATAGGGAAAATATGGCAAAGCCAAGGTCACGGTCTTGGCGTGACAATCCAAGATATCATGATACGGTGACAACCAATCCATCCTTAATATAACGTCAAAATCCATCATGTCTAAGAGCAATAAATCAACACGGGTCTCAAGACCCTCAAACACTAACACACAGGAATGATGCACTCGGTCGACTACTATAGAATCGCCACCGATGTAGATACGTAAACAGGAATACCCAAAGTATCACTAGGCATGACCAAGTATGGTGCAAAATAGGATGACACATACGAATACGTACAACCAGGGTCAAATAGTACTGAAGCATCCCTATCACAGACCAGAATAGTACCTGTAATAACTGCATCTGAAGACTCAGCCTCTGGCCTGGCTGGAAGAGCATAACACCGGGGCTGGGCCCCACCTCCCTAAACCACATATCTGGAACGGTCGGCTGCTGGCTGGCCTCTACCTCTGGTGGTCCGAGCTCCACCTCTATGATCTCTACCTCCACCTCTATGACCTCTACCCCCGCCTCTAACTGGCTGGGTGGCTTGTGGATCACCTGGTGCCTGAATCATGGGGCGAGGAACCTGCTGTTAGGAACTACCTGAAGCTCGAGGGCAAAATCTGACAATGTGACTCGGGTCACCACAACCGTAACAAGCCCTCGGCTGCTGAGACTGCTGACCCTATCGACCTGAATGTCCACCCCGAAAACTCTGAAGTGGTGGGGCACTGATGGGTGCTGATGGGGAACTGTGAAGCTGCTTGCCAGAATAATGTGACTGAGAACCACGACCATCTGAAGTACCATGAGAAACCTGAGGAGCTGACTGAAAAGGCCTCGGAAGATGGCCTCTACCATAAGAATCTCTACTTTCGGACGAGGTACCACTGAACCTGCCCGTATGATGGGGCCTCTTATCTGACCCAAGACCACCTCCCCGTGCAAGAGCCATCTCAACTCTACGGGCCGCATTGGCTGCCTCCTGAAAAGAAATCACACTCCCGGCTCCCATAGCCATCTGGAGACGGATCGGTTGAATCAATCCGTCAATAAACCTCTGTACCCTCTCTTTCTCAGTGGGGAGTATAAAAATATCATGGCGTGATAGATCAATGAACCGGGTCTCATATTGAGTGACTGTCACAGAGCCCTACTGGAGGCGCTCGAACTACCTGCGAAGAGCCTCTTGCTGAGTAACTAGGAGAAACATCTCCAAAAACTACTCTGCAAACTGGTCCCAAGTCGGAGATGGCGACCCTGCTGGCCTGGCTAAACAATAGTCCCTCTACCAAGTCTTGGCGGATCCAGATAGACGAAAGGTGGTGAAGTCGACCCCATTGGTCTCCACAATACCCATAGTCCGAAGAACCTCATGGCAGCTATATAAGAAATTCTGGGGGTCCTCTGTAGAAGCGTCGCTGAATGTGGTGGTGAAGAGCTTGGTGAACCTATCCAGCCTCCACAAAGCATCTGTGGACATAGCCGCTCCATCGCTGGTCTGAGTCACAATACCAGGCTAAACTGCCACAGCTGGCTGAACCACTGGAACCTGAGCCTGGGGAGCTACCTGCTCCGGAGTACGTGTAGCAAGATTCTGAACTCCTCCTCCAGCCTGAGAAGTGGCTGGTGCTACTGGAAGCAACCCCGCTCGAGAGACACTCTTCATAAAGCCTACCAACCTAACCAAAGTGTCCTGAAGAACTGGGGTGGCTATGAACCCCTCTGGGACCTAAGCTGGGCCCACCGGAGCTACTGGGGCTGGAACCTCCTCGTCATAATCAACATGAGGCTCCATCTCTGGGGCTGCTTCTCGGGGCTGAGCTCTGCCCCTGCCTCGGCCTCTGGCACGGCCTCGGCCTTGCCCTATGCCCCTCGTGGGAGCTGCTGCTGGGGGCTCGGGCTGTTTCACGGTAAAAGAGGAAGCACGTGTTCTCGCCATCTGCGAAATAACAGAGTAGAAATAAAATCAGTATTGAGAAATAAAATCGCACGACAAGAAAGAACAAAAGTGAAATTTTCCTAAATCTGTAGCCTCTGGGGATAAATACAGACGTCTCCGTACCGATCCCTCAGACTCTACTAAGTTTGTCCGTGAGTCGTGAGACCTGTGTAATCTAGTGCTCTGATACCAACTTGTCACGACCCAGATTTCCCACCCTCGGGAGTCGTGATGGCGCCTACTAATAGGAGCTAGGCAAGCCAACTTAATTTACTTCTTTTAGCAATTATCGATTATTTAATAACAACAATGCATAATATGATAAAGCGAAAGTCTCAATATATAATTAACTGGAAGAAATGTGGAAGTTTAACAAAATCCACTACCCAAGAACTGGAGTCACAAACTCACGAACGTCTAGAGAATGCTAAATACAATGTCTGAATAAAAACACAATTATGTTTGTTTCGGTACAAAGGATAACAAACTAAAATAGGGATAGAAGAGACTCCGGGCCATGCGGACGCCAGCTAGGCTACCTCGGGATCTCTGGACTGAAGTCAGCTCCCAAAACTCCTACTGCAGTCCAAAAGCTGCTCCGGCTCTGTGATCTGTGCAAAAAGATGCACAGAGTGTAGCATTAGCACAACCGATCCCATGTGCTGGTAAGTGCCTGGCCTAACCCTAGCGAAGTAGTGACGAGGCTAGAAAGGACTACCAAAACTAACATGTGCAGTTCAATATATATATATATATATATATATATATATATATATATATATATATGCAATAGAAGAGAATACATAAGTTTAACAAGTCAAGAGGGAGGGGAGCATGCTATAGGGGATGCAACAACCCCCGGATAACAAAAACCAACAAATAAAATGTGAAAATGTACAACTACAATATCAACGAGAGTAGAAATTCAATAATTTTTACGGCACCATACTTCGTGCTTTTACCCTCGTTCTCACCCAAAACAATCAAATCAGGGCACGGAATGTTCCTTCGTGCATTAATAATCAAAACATGGCACGGAGTGTTCCTTCGTGCATTAACATAGCCTCAACACAATTCGTGCACGACATCAACCTTCGTGCTTTATCACTCTTCCTCACCCAAGCAACAATCACAACCAATGGAGCGAGGGGATAGACAAACAGTAATAGAAGTCCCGGCAAGAGAAATACAATTAAACAGTTAAATCCCGGCAAGGGAACAACAATATACAAATACAACCCGGCAAGGGGATAATCACATTTCTTTCTCTTTCTTTCATTTCTTACTCAATAATTACTTTGTCATTCGAGCCAACACTCCAAGAGTTCACAAGTCATAGTTCTTTTTTATACTCTTCACATTATATAGAAATCATCAATTACACAAGGAAGAGTCACAACAAAATTAGAATAAGCACAAATAAGGACTCATGGTCATGCTAGACACTAGTGTATAGATACTCGTCACCATGCCTATAAACCGTACTCGACAATTAGCAATTAACAAATAATACTCTAATCCTATTCCCTCAAGCCAAGGTTAGATCAAACACTTACCTCAACTCCCACGGCTAAATCAATCCACAACGACTGCTTTCCCTCTCGAATTCGGCTCCAACTCAATCAAATCTATGAAATAATGACTTTATAATATAAATAATAGCTAAAAAAATCAAACTCAATGCCTAAATATAGATTTCTAAGCTTTCTTCCCAAAATTCCAAAATCAACCCCGGACTCTCTTGGTCAAAACACGAGGTTAGAACCAATTCCATATCACCCATTCCCCCACGAGCTCGAATATACAATTTATTTTCAAATCCGACCCCAAAATGACGTCTAAATTAAAAAAATGAAAAGCCCTAACTCTACCCATTTCCCCCAATTTCAATCCTAGATTACATGATTTAGGCCTAGGATTTCAATGGATGATGATAGAAAATGAAGAAAACAAGTTAGATAATACTCCCAAGAAGATTTGGTGAAGAATTGCTCTACAAGTAGCCTAGGGGCTGTGGAGAAGAAGAGCTCGTGTGAATTTTTGAATAAAACTCGTCACTGTTCTGTTTTTAGGCTTTTAAATTTACTAGGCAAAAATGCCCTATGCGATCGCGGAAGAGGGATGTCGATCGCATAGGGTAAGGCTGGCTGGGCACTGCGATCGCGGGCTGGTGAATGCGATCGCATAAAAGGTTAAGATGGAGGCTGGGTTTTGTACATTGCGATCGAAGAGGGGAGGGTACGATCGCATAGAAGGAATTGGCTAAGGTACGCGATCGCGGAGTCTACTATGCAATTGCGTAGAACAAAACTGGGCAATTCAAGATTTACGTTATGCGATCGCGAAAGCTCCTATGCGATCGCATAGAACAACATACCAGATATCAGAACTGAACATTTCTGCAACTTTCCTAAGTCCAGAAACACTCCGAAACACTCCCGAGCCCTCAGGGCTCCTAACCAAACATACACACTAACTCAACAACATCCTACGAACTTAACCGTGCGATGAAATCGCCAAAATAACATCATAAACGAGGAATCATACCTCAAAATCAATATTTTTTCATCAAACTTCTTAAACTTTCACTTTTAGATATTTAGGTCCGAAACACGTCAAATTGCGTCCGATTTCAACCAAATTTCATAGAAAGTGCTTAAACCATATATAAGACTTGTACTGGGCGTCGGAACCAAAATACGAGCCCGATACCACAATCTTCTAATCCATTTTCATTTCAAATTTCCATATAAATTTCAGAAAAATAATTTTTTTAAAAAATTTATTTCTCGGGCTCGGGACCTCAGATTTCGATTTCGGGCATACGCCCGAGTCTCATATTTTTCTACGGACCCTCCGGGATCATCCAATCACGGATCCGGATCCGTTTACCCAAAATGTTGACCAAAGTCAACTTTAATCATATTAATATCAAAATTCATCATTTTTCACATAGAATTCATATTTAAGCTTTCCAGCTACGCGCCCTGACTGCGCACGCAAATCGAAGCAACTAAAAAATAAGATTTTCAAGGCCTCGAAAGCGCGGAAAAGAGGGAAAACAAGTGATGACCCTTTGGGTCGTCACACAGAAGCACTGAGGAAACATTTGAACATCTACTGTTCGAGTGCACATACTCTAGAAATATGTGGACTGCAATGCTGAACTGGATAGAAATACAGCATCAGATCGGAAGCTGGGATGAGGAAATAGAATGGATAACACAGGTGGTGGTGAATTGAACAAAGGATGAAATACTAGTGTTTCTATTTACAGTAGTGGTATATCAAATATGAAACGAAAGGAATAATAGAAGATTTCAAGGAATTGACATCAAGTAGATAAATGGAGGAAAGAGTTAGAAAAACTGAATAGTTATCCTAGCTAGATAGAAATTTTATAGCTAGGTAATGATAACAGAATGTTAGTTTGATGTTTTTTTTTCAATAGATTATAAAAGGATGTATAGAAACTAGCTCAAGAGTCCAAAAGAGCTAGAGATTGTAAATATTCTACTTGGTTAAATAAAGTTTTTAATTTTAACCAAAAAAAATTTTCCGTATAAAAACAGTATATGTGGCATATTATTTTCTTCTTCTATATACATATTAGGGGCACGTTAATATTTTAGATAAAATTTTGTGTAAGGTATATGCTAGCAATATACTTTGAATAATATCAATATAATAATGTATTATGATGTATATATATAGGTTATATATGTGGTATAAATATATATAAAAAATATATACGACATATTGATCAAATATTTACATTTTAAAGTATCACAATATAATATACTATCTTTGACTTATTGCTTTTTTCTTTTCTTTTCCTTGTGCTGAGCCGAGGGTCGATTGGAAACAGCCTCTCTGCCCTTTCGGGCGGGGGTAAGACCTGCGTACTTATTACCCTCCCCTGACCCCACTCTGTGGGACTATACTGGGTAGTTGTTGTTGTTGTTGTTGTATTTATGGAAGACAAAAAAAAATTATGAAAGACTGGGGGGGGGGGGGGGGGGAAAAAAAAAAAAAAAAAAAAAAAAAAAAAAAAAAAAAAAAAAAAAAAAAAAAATTTTTAC